>SJYW01028917.1:920373-955689 GCA_006410735.1 Raphicerus campestris | reverse complement strand
GGGGGGTTGCTGAGTCCTTGGAGCCCTGTTAGCCTTCACGGGGAGCCTTGCTCTTCAGGACCGTGAAGTGCATTTCAGAGCCGAGACCGTACCTCCTCCTGTATCACTCATGTCAGCAGGCTCCCCGTTTATTAAGTTTATCAGACCTGAGTGTGCCGTGCCCTGTTGAGACCTCACTTCATGTGAGCGCCCTTACCTGGCTCTGGCAGTACCACATGAAGTACAGAGCCTGAGCACTCTGAAGGTGCCGGGCCTGAGCCTTAGGGTTTGTTGGGCACCCGGAGCCCCGGAGCAGGCTAGCTGGAGAGCTTAGGCTGGAGCCACCGCAGTTGTATTAGAACCTGGCCTCTCATCACTGCACTGCCCTGCTGGGCTCTCGTTTTGTTAGGTGGACTTGACTTGCCCCTTGACCCCAAGATAACAGGCGGTGGAGGATGGCCCCACCTGCGTGCATGCTTGTCACTGTCAGTATTATAGTGTGGCATGGTACTAGACAGTGCAAAATAGGAACGCAACTATAGATGCAGTCAAATCAGAGACATCAGCTTAGACTCAACAATGGGCTATGGATTAGCCCAATCTGAAATGGTTTCAAGATGTGACTTATTCTGGAGGCATTGTCAGACAACTGAGCCAGAAGTCACAAGGAAGCAAGTTCTTCCTTGTCCACACCAAGTCTGAATTTCCAGCTATGAAAAAACTTGCCTCTTGATTCTTTAAGTCCCTTGGTTTTACTTGGACATGAGGTCATTGATTGTGTGTTCTAGCTTTTAGTTATTTTTTTATACCTTGGCTGTAGCCCTGATGTAAGTTGTCCAGGATGTCAGAGGAAGGGGAGAGTGGTAATAGAGCACCATGTGTAGTATTTTAGGCGGTAGATATATAAACGTGTCCTGGTTTGGTGAAACGTCTGTAAGACTAGCTGCTGGAGTGTCTGCATTATATAGTATTTCCAACAAAATACTTCCTCCTTAGGCTTCTGTGTGCTTGAAAAGAAAGAAAAAGTGTTACTGCTCAAACACTTGAATTACAGCGTGTTTATTTCTTGGGCCTTGGCCCACAGCACTGGGAAACAGCTCTGAACAAGGCATTGTCCCCTCATTGTGGAATTTGTGTTTAGAGAGAGTGATCCTCTGCGTAAAGAAAATGCATGGTGGTATCAGAGCCGACGAGAGTGCCAAAGAATCTGTTTCACAGAGGTTGACTGAGTTTTGCTTTAAAATAAGGAAGCCCAGTAACATTGCGATACTTAAGCGCTTCAGGATTTGGGTTTGGTTTGTTAATCGTGTTGTGTGTGGCTGATGGTCACGTCCTGTTACTTGCAAGGTCTTCACAGTGCGAGCAGAACAAATTACGTCATTCTATCTCTTGCAGCTCTTGAACTTGTGCGAGGCTGAAGATTCGGCTTTAACAAAGCTGCCCTGTTACAAAAGCCTTCCGTCGCTTGTCCCTTTACGGATTGCAGCCTTAAGTAAGTTCACGTAAACCTAAAAACAAGTTACTGGTCACAGAGGTGGAGGGGGACCGATGGCCTTTTATTGATTGTCTGATTTTTCTGACTGTCTGTCTAAGGGGGAATAAAAAAAAGTTGTTGGTGTATTTATCAGGCTTCATAATGAGATGTCATTGGACTGTATAGATTTCTAGGATTTAAGTAATTATTCTACTAGCTAATAAACTGGGTTTTACTGTGTTGTAAACTCTTTGTAGCTCTCTTTTGGGAACTGAACATTTCTCTAAGGTGTGTGTCTCATTTCCTGGTTTAAGAGTGTTATCACACCATTCACATCTTGCCCTTTTCATCTGAATCAAAGTATTTAGACTTTTTAATGATTTAGGAACGTTTGAGACTGCTGCTGTCTCTGGGCGCTCATTAAGAATGTCAGTCATCGTTGTTTAGCGCAAGAATTGTACATAATTTAGGAAAATACACCGCTTGCCTTCATACTTAGAAACAGTCATTTCTTCCTTTTTGATAAATACCTCGTGGTTAACTTTGTCTCTTGTTGACTTTTACAGACTTAATGAAATATTTCTAGAATCCTCCTTGAGTTAGAGGTAGAGGAGCTGAGAGGCAGAACTTGAGGATGGAGCCCACATGGCAGGCCAGAGTGAGGGGGGACGCAGGGGGTCTTCTCACCCCTCCTGTTGGGGCTCCTCTCCTTGGGGCACCCCTCACGCATTTCACACGAGCTAGAACATTACTGCTTAACTAACCTGTAACATACAGGCTCAAGTTACATCCTCTGTCCTGAGAACATTTGCATTTCAAAGCCTTTGACCCCCCCCTGCAGATTGGGGCACAGATAATGGGGAGACACTGAGCTGCACATCCGTCTCCTCTGTCACCAGAGCCCGTGGCTCCACCCTCAGTGTTAGCACAGCGCGCGTGCCCACGGGTCTGCCATGCCCTCACCTGCGACAACATCTTGGGGGCAGGGTGTCGTTGGGGACCCCTTCACCCTTGTTTTCGCATTGTTTTTCTTTTCACCCTTCCATCTATCTGGACAGTAAGGTTGATCGTGGGCTTTCTGGCCGGCTGTTACCTTCTTAGATGATAGTCACCCATAGATAATAGTGACCCTGAGAGTAGAAGGCCACACGTTCTTTTAGTCTTGCATGAAGCCGGGTTATTAGGAAAGAAGTTTAGTGTGTCTGTTGGTTGGTAAAGCCTTTAGACGAGGATGTTGCTATACGCTTTTCAGGTGAGTGATGAAAATCGTGTTGATTTCTCTCCCTAAAGATGCGCTTGCGGCCTGCAATTATCTTCCTCAGTCCAGAGAAAAGATTATTGCTGCGCTCTTCAAAGCCCTGAATTCAACCAACAGCGAGCTCCAGGAGGCCGGAGAAGCCTGCATGAGAAAGGTGAGTGGGGCTGGGCGGGTGGGAGGTCCGCACTGAGCTCGTCCTGCTGACCTTGTCTGTATCCCAGGAGTCTGCCTGTGGTTCCCCCCTCCCCGGAGTGTAATAGCATCTCTACCTATTCCACAGCCATCCCGAGCCCTTGAAAAATTAAACAGGGATGCCCAGTCCTCCTCATTTCCTCATAAACTTGTGGGATATACTTGGTTAATACTGGGTTTTCCCAAGCAAAGCAGAAACTTGCTGCTGGACTTGACTGTGAGTTCTGGTTAGTGTGAGCTGTACTCCGGTATCTTTCCCCCCTAACCCTTCTCTGTTGATAGTTTTTAGAAGGCGCTACCATAGAAGTGGACCAGATCCACACTCACATGCGCCCGCTTCTGATGATGCTGGGTGACTATCGGAGTCTGACGCTCAACGTCGTCAATCGTCTGACATCAGTGACCAGGCTCTTCCCAAACTCCTTCAATGATAAATTTTGTGATCAGATGATGGTAAGCCAGACATGTATGATGAACCTGAAAGATTAAACTTTTTTGAAAAGTGAATTACACACTTAAATGACTTACAGCTCCCAAGATGTGGAGGGTGTGCTGTGCACAGCCTCCCTCCCATCCCCGCCCTCCAGCCTCCCAGCTCCTCTTCCGGGAGGCAGCCGGCAGGAAGTCTCCCGTGTGTCCTTCTAGAGGCGGTTCCCGTTTGTCATGGGACACGCGTCTCTTCAGTTACTTCCCACAAAGGGAAGTGGGATCCGTCCATCCTTTCTTTTTGTATTTACCGTCCCATCATTCAGATGGGTATGTGAAGCGCCTCTTCATCCTTGTCTTATGGCCACATCGTGTTTCAAGGTGGGGACATGCCAGACTCTCCCACGTCTTTCCCTGCTGGTGACCGTCTTGATTGTTCCCAGTGTTTGGCCTTTGTCCACAGTGATGCTGTGAAGAGCTTGTAGGGGCTTTAGAAATCCTTTTGAGTTTTTACAGTTAGCAAGAAAATAGCTATGCAAATAAAAGATCTGTTTGAAGAGTGTTTAAAACTGAGGAGTAAACAGATGAAGGAGTTTCAGCTATTAACTTCATTTTGCATGCTGTAAATAAACATTTATAAGTAATTTGTTAGCTTTCCGATTTTGTAGTACGTTACTGCAGACATGCGTGTTTTTATGCAGCTAAGCTTCACATGCTGGTTTCTTCGTGTCTGTAGATACCAAGGAAATGAACCCTGGCCCAAATACTAACTGGGAATTGATTGGTCCTAAAATTTTTAAGTGAGGCCCTAATAGTAGAGTGTAATGTAAGTGAATTCTCCAAATTGCAAGGCCCCTTCCCTTTAAGCTTCCATTTAAGCTATATGATACAGCTATGTACCTACTGGTCTACACGCATTTGACCTGGAACGCTCTTTCCTCTGCCTCTGGCCTGGCCGCCTCCGCGGGCCCCTCCTCTAGGGCTCCTGCTCCTGTCGCTTGGCAGATGCCTGAGTTTTACTTCGTTTCCCCTGCTGTACAGAGGAGCCCCACAGGCTAGGGGTGCCGTCTGCTTGCTCACATCTCTGCCCCGACGCCTAGCCTGGCTGCTGGCTCCGGGCAGACTCGGGGGACCGCCACGGCCCAGAGTAACGGGAATACAGGTCCTCTTGTTGGAATGCCCGGTTGCAGGACACCTCTAGCTGTATCAGGGTGAATTCAGCCTTCCTGTTGATAGAACAGAAGCAAACATCAGTTACTCTCATCACGCATTTGGCTGCGCTATTGCAGTAATTAGAAACACCGCTGTTCTCATGTTGAGTAGGTTGGGAATTGATCACATATAGGTTTTCACCTATTTTGGAATTGAGATGCTCCCATTGTCAAGAAAAAAATGCCTAAGGATGTATTTTTTTTTCAACAGCAACATCTGCGAAAGTGGATGGAAGTGGTGGTCCTCACCCACAAAGGGGGCCAGAGGAGTGACGGAAATGTGAGTGACTCATTTGTTTCCGGGGCAGCCCCGCTGCCGGGCACTGCCGTTAGTGATGCGAACGCTGGAGCCATGCTCTTAATTAAATCCCGGTCAGAGGTTTAGTTGTGTGTGACTCTAGTCCATGTAACCTGTTACACATATTTTGTTAGCATTACATTTTCGCTTTTATTTCTCTTACATTGAGCATTCCTTTTTGTGTTTCTTTAAAAAAATCTCCCTTTTGTTCACTTTAACCCGATGTTTTTGTTGATGAGAATCCTGGGAAGCGTGGCGTGCTAGTCTTCCACTTTTACTAGCTTTTCTTCACAGTGAATTAAGCGTGCTTTCTGGACGGTTCTTGGCAGCTGTCGTTTGCACGGGGTGCAGTGCTCAGCTGTTTCCACTGCTTTCCGCCCTCATTGCCTCATAAGCTGAGCAGAGGCCTTAGGCCTTCACGCAGCACCGAGGAGAACGTGATGAAGCATCACGTGAATCC
Organism: Raphicerus campestris; assembly: GCA_006410735.1. NCBI lineage: Eukaryota > Metazoa > Chordata > Mammalia > Artiodactyla > Bovidae > Raphicerus > Raphicerus campestris. The sequence goes on along the minus strand of SJYW01028917.1, from coordinate 950,391 downwards.
TGGCACGGGTGTTCTCGAGGTCTGAATCCCCTACCCCCGTTGTTTGCCCAAAGGCCAGATGGCCCGTACTTCAAAACATAATTTTTTACAGTTTTGAGGGAAAACCACTCTAGTTAAATCTTTTAAAGGATCCGATGTGGGTCGCTAAAGACTTACTTTGTTACAAATGAATGCTGCTTGCTGTTTTGACTCTAATCTTATTCACAGATGTTAATACTCTTTTAAAATATCTTTTAAAAGTTGATGTCGGTCCTCGGGGGGCTGTGCTTCCACCAGCTCCTGTTCCGCCCGTGGAACTGCAGCAGAACCCCGATGAGGGGCTCCCGAGCTCTGCAGAGGCATCACTAACGTGGTGTTCCGTGCTCCCGTGCCTACTTGTTGGATGCCGTGTCTCATCCCAGCTTGCGTTTCGTTTACTTTGGCTTTATTATGCTTTGTGTTAACCATTCTACGTCAAGGTGTTTTCTTTTTTGTGTCTTGTTTCTTGCTGCTTCTAAACAGCCAACAAGCAAAACTGAACCCGGATTTTAAACTTTCTTTAGGAGTGTTAAACCATCCATAACCTCTTTGAAGGTTTGTTATTTATGAATATAGGGGGAAAAAAACCCCAGGAAATCCTCATGGGGGAGTTGGGGAGTGTGTCTGAAAACCCTAAGCTCTTGAGAGTAGGCACGAGTGCCTCTATGCTTCTCTTCCCCAGCTCTCACCTGTTAGGTGTTTTTGCTCTAAATTTTATACTTGCTTTTACAGTTAGCTGTTAATACTCTGAAACTTACAGCCGATTTTATAATAAACGTTAAAGCCCTAGCAGGTAGATGAGCAACTTCCGTTAGATCAAAAACATCCCACAAACTTTCACTGACACTTACATGCGATGGGGGCTGGTTGCACGGGGGCTGGTTGCACAAGGTCTGGGGCCACGGTTCCTGGGAGCTGGTTAAGCTCCTGCTGAAGCCTCTTGCTCAGCAGTGAGTGTGTCCCCGAGAACATCTCACTGCTCAGGGTGTCACAGCTCTGCACTCAGGGACCACGGTGTTTGGGGTCCGTGGGAGAACAGCTGTGGTTTCTGGCATCAGCCCAGAGCAAAGCTTCCTTTCTGCTCTTGAACCCTGATGGTTTTCAGTGGGTGCTCCGCAGATGGAGGAGCAATTTATTTGGTTGGATTCCCAAATAACATTGCCCAGCTGAGAAACTGTAACTGATGATGTGCCAAAAGTTGAATAAAAATGATCATTCCCCATGACATCTTTACCCCTGATGATCTGAGCTTTGCATTATCATGACATTAGAAAGGTTTGCCTGTTTGGCATTGAACTTACAGGGGAGAACCTCGTGACCACCTGTTGCACACACGCGCGCAGGCACACAGACAGCTTCACTTCACAAGATCACCCAGATGTCCACGCAGTGGGCGGCGTCATGGCCTGTGGCTTCTGCTGAGTGTGCAGGCCTGAAATGTACCTAACTGATAGGGATTAAGCCCCAGCTTGAGCGGGGAAAGAAGTTTTTTTTTTTTTTAATGTCTTGGCCCTTACAAAAATCTTGAATGACTGATGCTAAACAGAACAGGTTTTAAAATGTATTTGCATACAGCCGAGTCTTACAGTTTCTCCCCTGGGACAGGAATTCCAACACTCTCTGTTAAATTTAGGGAAGAGCACACTCCCCATGACCCCGGAAGGGCGGTTTTGGCCTCGGAAGGGCGGAGGTGCACGTTTTGCTGTTGGGCATCTGTTACCTGTTGTGTGCTTTCTTGACAGTTGTCTTCACTGTTTCGTTTCCCCCAATAACCCCGACTGTGTTTTGAGTGTGCGGGAAGTTCTGTGTAAATAACATGAATAGAAAAAAGATGATTTTCCTCCCCATCCTCAGGAGAGCATTTCAGAGTGCGGGAGATGCTCCTTGTCTCCATTCTGTCAGTTTGAGGTGAGAACAACCTATTAAGTCAGTTTATGACTTGCACTGTGAAGAGCAGTGCGTATTTCCTTTTCTGTTCTGTTTACCTTTGCGTTGCCTTTTTTCATGCTGTAACTTTTGTTTTGGTTCAGCCTGCCGTGGAAGGGGTAGAGGTGAGAACCAGTGGAGGTGCAGGAGGGGCTGTCGTCGTCCTTGGTTTTGCCGTGACTTGTGGCTCTGTGGTGGACGGAGTGTGTCGTGCCTGCGTGCAGTGAGCGTACTTGTCTGTCTGTGGCGGGCCTGTGTCGGTCCCACCGTTGCCGTGAGCTGTCCGGGGGCCACGCATGTTTCCCGTTAGGACCTTTTTAAGCCGGTTTCTAAGTCCTTCTGTTTCCTACGCGCTAGAATCGCCACATCTCAATTTTTCTGATTCCCTCGGGTTTTTGCTCTCATACCATTTGTATGAACTCACACATCTAACAACCTCTTGAGAGGAGACACCAGCTGCAAAGAATGCAGGCGGCCTGCTAGAAATTGGGAGGCGTTCTCGTTCCTTCTTGCACGCATCTGACTGAGCAGCTGCCTCACACGGCCCTGCCCGTGCCCTGTCCCCTGCGCGTGTCTGCCGCGCACAGCGCCCTCAGGTGGGCCCAGCGCTGTGGCCTGGGACAGGGGGCACAGCCCCGCGCTGGCCTCTTCCGTAAAGTGGGGGTGGTAATGCCCGTCGTTCCTGCCGCCCCTCTTGGTGGTGACGTGAAGGCCAGCAGTGGTACTGTGACAGGGCTTTGAAAACCAACACCTTGGAGAGGAAAGTGCCACTGTTAGAAGGTTATTTGAACTTGGAGGATCGAACCAACTTATTCTGCCCCCAAACTCAGAAACACTAGAGACAGGCACTCCAGGGGAGGCCCGGGGCGACACTGAGCTGATGCTTCTCGTTTCTGACCGGTCTCATGTTTTGGCCTCTCGGCTTAAAGAGACGTTCTGAGCGCTCTCTCCACTGCCGCTGGGACCCGGTGCCCCTGACTGGCGCTTACCATCCCCATTTTACTGCAATGGGGTCTGGGTGCCTGGCGCCCCCCGACCCGCGAGGGACATCAGGGCATCTCTTGCCCCCATGGCCCGAATGGCAGACCCAGAACCATGGGAACTGACGCTGAGAACGCAAAGTCGGGGTGATGGGGCTTGGTCACCGAGCAGTCCACTTTTCACGTGATTCCGGGGAGCAGTTTGTCGGCTTTGTTTTCAGGCCTGCTTGACAAATTCTTAGTCCCACAGTCAGTCGCTTATTTCCTCTGATAAGTTAATTTCTGGGGTGAAGACTTCCCGTATGTTTTGAGGACTTTGTGGCTGAGTTTTAAGGGCAGAAGAAGTCTGTGCCCTAGAACCTGCTGCACCGGGGAGATCCCGTGAGGTCACGGCCACGTGGGGGACTCTACTGCTCAGGCCACGGGCACGACCCCCTTCCCCCAAGGGGGCTCACCTCGGCAGCCCGAGAGGCCGTGCCCAACGCTGGGCAGTGTGCGTGCAAGCGGCCAAGGCACTATCGCCAGGTGCGCCGTCCCCTCTCTCCACTGGCAGAGCCCAGGGCGGGTCGTGTCCTCCGGCCACAGCTGGAAGCTGAGGTTGGCGAGTTGTGGCTTTTTACATGTTAACTCTGCTTCTGTTGGCGAGCCTTGCGAACGTAGTAGAGCCTAGCAGGGTCTGTATGAGGTTGATGCCTCTGGCTGGCATGATTAATTGGCCTGTTTTCTAATTTCTGGCTTTCTCCATTAGGAGATGAAAATCTGCTCTGCCATCATAAACCTTTTTCATCTGATCCCAGCTGCGCCCCAGACTCTGGTCAAGCCTTTGCTAGAGGTCGTGATGAAAACCGAACGGGCCATGTTGATCGAGGTAAAGGCCAAGCTCAGGCTCGTCGTTCTTCCTGCATCTTTGACGGGGAGTGTTTCCAGTGTCATGCTTCAGCTGGGTTACTCTAGCAGAGGAAGGGGTGAGGTGTTCCTGTTGGCTTGTGGCGCGTGCAGTCCTCTCACGAGGGGAGAAGGCACACACGAAGGAGCCACGGGCGGTCACTGGCCCAGAGACCTCAGAGCCCCTGACGATGCAGGCTTCACCGCGTGTCTTGCAGGCTGGCAGTCCCTTCAGAGAACCTTTGATCAAGTTCCTGACGCGCCACCCCTCGCAGACAGTGGAGCTGTTCATGATGGAGGCAACGCTGAATGACCCGCAGTGGAGCCGGATGTTCATGGTGGGAGCCGGGCTGGGGCTGGGGTGCTGCTCGACAGTCTGAAGTTTGTAGTTGACTGTTGAGGTTTTATTTTCCTGTGATATAATTTAAGCATTAGAAAAGTTGTCGTGTCCTGCTGAGAAAAGCTCACGTCCGGGCATCCTCTGCGGTTCTTTGATCGTGATGGATAATGAGCTGCTCTAATTATGAAAACCAAGTGTCTAAAAAGCAGTTTCTGAAGAGTGCTTTTGTAGTCTTTTTTTTTTTTCTACCTCAGATTTAGGAAGAACCTTAGAGTTCATGTCATCTAACATAGTCTGTGGGATTTGATTAGCTTAAAACAGCTGTTTGTTTTGTTTCCAGAGTTTCTTAAAACACAAAGATGCCAAACCTCTTCGAGACGTGCTAGCGGCCAACCCCAACCGGTTCATCACGCTGCTGCTGCCCGGTGGCACCCAGACCGCAGTGCGCCCCGGCTCTCCAAGCACCAGCACGCTGCGGCTGGACCTGCAGTTCCAGGCCGTCAAGGTAGCGCAGCTCCCCGCCACGTGGCTGGTGCCCCAAACGTGCCATCGGGACACGGGGAGAGCCCCACCGGCGTCCTCACCGTCTCCTCTTTGGCAGATCATCAGTATCATCGTTAAAAACGAGGACTCCTGGCTGGCCAGTCAGCACTCCCTGGTGAGCCAACTGAGGCGCGTGTGGGTCAGTGAGACCTTCCAAGAAAGACACCGGAAGGAGAACATGGCGGCCACCAACTGGAAGGAGCCCAAGCTGCNGCCAGCAGTGGTACTGTGACAGGGCTTTGAAAACCAACACCTTGGAGAGGAAAGTGCCACTGTTAGAAGGTTATTTGAACTTGGAGGATCGAACCAACTTATTCTGCCCCCAAACTCAGAAACACTAGAGACAGGCACTCCAGGGGAGGCCCGGGGCGACACTGAGCTGATGCTTCTCGTTTCTGACCGGTCTCATGTTTTGGCCTCTCGGCTTAAAGAGACGTTCTGAGCGCTCTCTCCACTGCCGCTGGGACCCGGTGCCCCTGACTGGCGCTTACCATCCCCATTTTACTGCAATGGGGTCTGGGTGCCTGGCGCCCCCCGACCCGCGAGGGACATCAGGGCATCTCTTGCCCCCATGGCCCGAATGGCAGACCCAGAACCATGGGAACTGACGCTGAGAACGCAAAGTCGGGGTGATGGGGCTTGGTCACCGAGCAGTCCACTTTTCACGTGATTCCGGGGAGCAGTTTGTCGGCTTTGTTTTCAGGCCTGCTTGACAAATTCTTAGTCCCACAGTCAGTCGCTTATTTCCTCTGATAAGTTAATTTCCGGGGTGAAGACTTCCCGTATGTTTTGAGGACTTTGTGGCTGAGTTTTAAGGGCAGAAGAAGTCTGTGCCCTAGAACCTGCTGCACCGGGGAGATCCCGTGAGGTCACGGCCACGTGGGGGACTCTACTGCTCAGGCCACGGGCACGACCCCCTTCCCCCAAGGGGGCTCACCTCGGCAGCCCGAGAGGCCGTGCCCAACGCTGGGCAGTGTGCGTGCAAGCGGCCAAGGCACTATCGCCAGGTGCGCCGTCCCCTCTCTCCGCTGGCAGAGCCCAGGGCGGGTCGTGTCCTCCGGCCACAGCTGGAAGCTGAGGTTGGCGAGTTGTGGCTTTTTACATGTTAACTCTGCTTCTGTTGGCGAGCCTTGCGAACGTAGTAGAGCCTAGCAGGGTCTGTATGAGGTTGATGCCTCTGGCTGGCATGATTAATTGGCCTGTTTTCTAATTTCTGGCTTTCTCCATTAGGAGATGAAAATCTGCTCTGCCATCATAAACCTTTTTCATCTGATCCCAGCTGCGCCCCAGACTCTGGTCAAGCCTTTGCTAGAGGTCGTGATGAAAACCGAACGGGCCATGTTGATCGAGGTAAAGGCCAAGCTCAGGCTCGTCGTTCTTCCTGCATCTTTGACGGGGAGTGTTTCCAGTGTCATGCTTCAGCTGGGTTACTCTAGCAGAGGAAGGGGTGAGGTGTTCCTGTTGGCTTGTGGCGCGTGCAGTCCTCTCACGAGGGGAGAAGGCACACACGAAGGAGCCACGGGCGGTCACTGGCCCAGAGACCTCAGAGCCCCTGACGATGCAGGCTTCACCGCGTGTCTTGCAGGCTGGCAGTCCCTTCAGAGAACCTTTGATCAAGTTCCTGACGCGCCACCCCTCGCAGACAGTGGAGCTGTTCATGATGGAGGCAACGCTGAATGACCCGCAGTGGAGCCGGATGTTCATGGTGGGAGCCGGGCTGGGGCTGGGGTGCTGCTCGACAGTCTGAAGTTTGTAGTTGACTGTTGAGGTTTTATTTTCCTGTGATATAATTTAAGCATTAGAAAAGTTGTCGTGTCCTGCTGAGAAAAGCTCACGTCCGGGCATCCTCTGCGGTTCTTTGATCGTGATGGATAATGAGCTGCTCTAATTATGAAAACCAAGTGTCTAAAAAGCAGTTTCTGAAGAGTGCTTTTGTAGTCTTTTTTTTTTTTCTACCTCAGATTTAGGAAGAACCTTAGAGTTCATGTCATCTAACATAGTCTGTGGGATTTGATTAGCTTAAAACAGCTGTTTGTTTTGTTTCCAGAGTTTCTTAAAACACAAAGATGCCAAACCTCTTCGAGACGTGCTAGCGGCCAACCCCAACCGGTTCATCACGCTGCTGCTGCCCGGTGGCACCCAGACCGCAGTGCGCCCCGGCTCTCCAAGCACCAGCACGCTGCGGCTGGACCTGCAGTTCCAGGCCGTCAAGGTAGCGCAGCTCCCCGCCACGTGGCTGGTGCCCCAAACGTGCCATCGGGACACGGGGAGAGCCCCACCGGCGTCCTCACCGTCTCCTCTTTGGCAGATCATCAGTATCATCGTTAAAAACGAGGACTCCTGGCTGGCCAGTCAGCACTCCCTGGTGAGCCAACTGAGGCGCGTGTGGGTCAGTGAGACCTTCCAAGAAAGACACCGGAAGGAGAACATGGCGGCCACCAACTGGAAGGAGCCCAAGCTGCTGGCCTACTGTCTGCTGAATTACTGCAAGTGGGTGCATGCGGCGTCTGGTGCCCCGTGGGCTCTTGCTGAGCTGTGGGTCACAGGGGTCCCTGTGTGTGTAGGCGTGGCCTCTAGAGCATGGGCTGTGGCTCTGAGCAGCTGGAGGGCAGGTCGGATGTCCCCAGCAGTTATGGCCCTCTCATTCAAACACGCAGGAAGAATTACGGAGACATCGAGCTGCTGTTCCAGCTGCTCCGGGCCTTCACTGGTCGCTTCCTCTGCAATATGACCTTCCTAAAGGAGTACATGGAGGAGGAGATTCCCCAAAACTACAACATCGCCCAGAAACGGGCCCTGTTTTTTCGCTTTGTGGACTTCAATGACCCCAACTTCGGAGATGAGCTGAAAGCCAAGGTGGGTCCCTCCGTTGCCGCAGGAGAATCTGCGATGCTTGAGCTCGTTTTCCTGGGAGCCAGGGCACTCTGCCCGTGGTCTGCTATGTCTTCCCTAGCATTAGAAGAGCAGTCTGGGCTGTTTAGGAAGGAAGTTTCATTGTTGAGAAACGTGAGGCAGGTCCAGCTGTGAACAAGTGCTGACGAGTGTTGTGTTAGCTCCTTTGTTTTTATAAAGCAGCTTGTTTGAGGTGAGAGGAGTGAGCGAGTCTGCTCTTTGCCTCCAGTTGTTAACCTGCCTTTGCAGTTGCCACCGGAAGGAAAGACAAGATTGCTAGCTGCACCCCTGACTGAGTTCTGCCCGGATGCTGCAGCATGATCAAGCTGGTTCTGCCTAGTGAGAGCGAGCGAGCCTGGCTTTGTGTTCCTTCTCCTTCATTTTAAAATTTTTTTGTAGGTTCTGCAGCATATCTTGAATCCTGCTTTCTTATACAGCTTTGAGAAGGGAGAAGGAGAACAGCTCCTAGGACCTCCCAATCCAGAAGGCGATAACCCCGAGAGCATCACCAGTGTGTTCATTACCAAGGTGACATTACGAAGCACGCACAGCGTGGGAGATGTGTGTGTGTGTGATGGGTTCGTTGAAACAAAGTGACGTCACAAACCACCCACAGTGTGGGAGGGGTGTGTGTGTGAGATGGGTTCATTGCAATAAAGTGACGTCACGAACCACACCAGTGTGGGAGGGGTGTGTGTGTGAGATGGGTTCATTGCAATAAAGTGACGTCACGAACCACACAAGTGTGGGAGGGGTGTGTGTGTGTGTGTGATGGGTTCATTGCAATAATGTGATGTCATGAACCACACCAGTGTGGGAGATGTGTGTGTGTGTGTGTGTGTGTGATGGGTTCATTGAAATAAGGTGATGTCACAAACCATGCACAGCATGGGAGGGGGGTGTGTGTATGTGAGATGGGTTCATTGCAATAAAGTGACGTCACGAACCACACCAGCATGGGAGGTGTGTGTGTGTGTGATGGGTTGTTGAAATAAGGTGATGTCATGAACCATGCACAGCATGGGAGGGGTGGGTGGTGTGTGTGATGGATTCTTCTAAATAAGGTTATTTCCCTGTGGCTTTTATTTTTCATGATTGCATCCATTCTTACTAGTGAACTTATTAAGGCAGCTTCACTATGGAATCACTTAACTTTGCCACATTAATAGATTTTAGTGGGAAGTAGAATATATCTCATTGAAAATTCAAATGTCGCGGTTGTTTGCGGAAATTCCTATTGCTGGTCACCAGTGTTTTCATGATCTGTTTACAAAAGAATCTAAAAGCCAGTGAGAATGTGAGACTGGACCCAGGCGCCACTGTGGCCCTTTGCTGCCAGGTTCATGGAGCGCTACATGCAGCAGTGGGATGTCTGAAATTAACTTGGGTCCTGGCTTGTGCACAGCAGTGTTTGCAGGTTGCACGAGTGAGGCTTTGGGAATCAGGTGTTCGCTTGAGAACTTCCCATGGTGCTCTGTGCTCGGGCTGGTGCACTTCACCAGCGGATGCGCAGTTTGCCTTGAGGTGGTTGGGCCAAGTGTTCATGCACGGCTGCTGGTCGAATGAGTGAAGGCCCACAGTCACAGCATCATGGGCCTTCACTTCATTCCTTGTGTGGCCCATGAATTACTGCCCTGGGAAAGAATAGGAGGTTCCACACCCCCTGGCCTGGGGTCCAGGTAGAGGGGAGGATGTTCACAGGACACGTGGCCAGGCTTTCCATAGTCTTTGCTGCTTAAGACAGGCGTCTTTCTGCAGTTTTGACCCTAGTTCCATCCTCCTAGAGGAGTGAGAGCTGAGTCCAAGCAATTGTTTGGGCCCACATAGTGATACGTCCCCTGTGCTGGACAGCTCTGGGGAGATGGAGACCCAGACTTGGGCCTTGCCATGAGCTGCCCTCCGTGGGCTGCATCCTGGAGTCAGATGCTACCAACTTGGTACCAGTGAGGGGTCAGAAGTTCAAGTGTCGATGAGGATCAATGGTGCAGGGCAGGCTGGCACCCCGGGGGAAGGGCCTCTCTGAAGCCATAGATCCAAGGGAGGGAGTTGGGACTAAAGGGCCCCCGATGACAACGCAGCTGTTGTGGAAGGCTTCCATCACAGGTCTTCTGAAAGGCAGAAGGTTGTGAGGGTTCTTACGGGACTGTGTGGTCAGTCCGTGGGACTCCATTGAGGCAGGTAGTGTTTTCCTCCGTGTACATTTTTCTTATATCCATGAAACATGTAGGAATTTGTCAGACCCTTGATTGTATGGAAAAATATAACTTTTATTTTTTTAAGAATAGAGAATTGGGGAGTAGGTAATATTTTTAATAATACTGAAAAACAAGTTAATAATTAATGATTGACTAGGAAAAAAATAACTCAGTTACTTGGAAATTGAGAAACTCAGTCGTGAATCCCCCTGTGTGGAAATGCTCGGACCCCCCTGCCCGCTGTGTTCCAGCGTCCCTGCTCCCTCTTCAACACTGAAATAAATTCAGCAAGTTTGTAATATGTACATAATAAAGGAAAATTGATGTGACGTCATTGAGGCCATCCCTGTAAAGCTTAATGCTATGTGTGTAGAGAGTACACATGTTATGAGAGTGTGTGCATGTGTGTTCAGGCGTAGATTGCCAGCTGACCCTTGAGGAGGTATGGAGGTAGCAGAATGTTATGTGTATAGATAGCATGTGCAAAAGTGTAGATTTGCTTAGTGACCCTTGGGAGGTATGGAGGTAGCAGAATGTTATGTGTATAGAGGGTATGTGGTGGTAAGTATGTGTGTGAAGGCATAGACTTGATGAGTGACCCTTGAAGGTTTATGTATAGTGCATGTGTGTGTGGGTATGTGTGCATGTGTGAAGGCGTAGGCTTGTGGAGTGCTCCTGGGAGATGTGTGTGTGTGTGTTTGTGCGTGCATGCGTGTGTGAAGGTGCAGACTCGTGGGTGCCCTGCAAGATGTGTGTGTGTGTGCATGCGTAGGTGCAGACTCGTGAGTGCCCTCTAAGGTATGTGTATAGTGTGTGTGCCTATGCGAAGGTATAGACTTGTGAGTGCCCCTGGGAGGTGTGTATCTAGAGTGTGTGTGCAGGCACAGACTCGTGTGTGCCCCTGGAAGGTGTGCGTGCGTGTGTGAAGATGCAGATTCATGAGTGCCCTGCGAGGTATGTGTATAGTGTGTGTGTATGTGTGAAGGCTTGTTGAGTACCCCTGGGAGGTGTGTGTCTAGAGTGCGTGTATGAAGGTGGAGTCGTGAGTGCCCCTGGGAGTTGTGTGTGCGTGTGTGAAGGCGCAGGCGTGCCCGTGCCACTGGGAGGTATGTGTCTGGAGCGTGTGTGCGCGTGTGAAGGCGCAGGCGCNGTGTGATGGGTTCATTGCAATAATGTGATGTCATGAACCACACCAGTGTGGGAGATGTGTGTGTGTGTGTGTGTGTGTGTGTGTGATGGGTTCATTGAAATAAGGTGATGTCACAAACCATGCACAGCATGGGAGGGGGGTGTGTGTATGTGAGATGGGTTCATTGCAATAAAGTGACGTCACGAACCACACCAGCATGGGAGGTGTGTGTGTGTGTGATGGGTTGTTGAAATAAGGTGATGTCATGAACCATGCACAGCATGGGAGGGGTGGGTGGTGTGTGTGATGGATTCTTCTAAATAAGGTTATTTCCCTGTGGCTTTTATTTTTCATGATTGCATCCATTCTTACTAGTGAACTTATTAAGGCAGCTTCACTATGGAATCACTTAACTTTGCCACATTAATAGATTTTAGTGGGAAGTAGAATATATCTCATTGAAAATTCAAATGTCGCGGTTGTTTGCGGAAATTCCTATTGCTGGTCACCAGTGTTTTCATGATCTGTTTACAAAAGAATCTAAAAGCCAGTGAGAATGTGAGACTGGACCCAGGCGCCACTGTGGCCCTTTGCTGCCAGGTTCATGGAGCGCTACATGCAGCAGTGGGATGTCTGAAATTAACTTGGGTCCTGGCTTGTGCACAGCAGTGTTTGCAGGTTGCACGAGTGAGGCTTTGGGAATCAGGTGTTCGCTTGAGAACTTCCCATGGTGCTCTGTGCTCGGGCTGGTGCACTTCACCAGCGGATGCGCAGTTTGCCTTGAGGTGGTTGGGCCAAGTGTTCATGCACGGCTGCTGGTCGAATGAGTGAAGGCCCACAGTCACAGCATCATGGGCCTTCACTTCATTCCTTGTGTGGCCCATGAATTACTGCCCTGGGAAAGAATAGGAGGTTCCACACCCCCTGGCCTGGGGTCCAGGTAGAGGGGAGGATGTTCACAGGACACGTGGCCAGGCTTTCCATAGTCTTTGCTGCTTAAGACAGGCGTCTTTCTGCAGTTTTGACCCTAGTTCCATCCTCCTAGAGGAGTGAGAGCTGAGTCCAAGCAATTGTTTGGGCCCACATAGTGATACGTCCCCTGTGCTGGACAGCTCTGGGGAGATGGAGACCCAGACTTGGGCCTTGCCATGAGCTGCCCTCCGTGGGCTGCATCCTGGAGTCAGATGCTACCAACTTGGTACCAGTGAGGGGTCAGAAGTTCAAGTGTCGATGAGGATCAATGGTGCAGGGCAGGCTGGCACCCCGGGGGAAGGGCCTCTCTGAAGCCATAGATCCAAGGGAGGGAGTTGGGACTAAAGGGCCCCCGATGACAACACAGCTGTTGTGGAAGGCTTCCATCACAGGTCTTCTGAAAGGCAGAAGGTTGTGAGGGTTCTTACGGGACTGTGTGGTCAGTCCGTGGGACTCCATTGAGGCAGGTAGTGTTTTCCTCCGTGTACATTTTTCTTATATCCATGAAACATGTAGGAATTTGTCAGACCCTTGATTGTATGGAAAAATATAACTTTTATTTTTTTAAGAATAGAGAATTGGGGAGTAGGTAATATTTTTAATAATACTGAAAAACAAGTTAATAATTAATGATTGACTAGGAAAAAAATAACTCAGTTACTTGGAAATTGAGAAACTCAGTCGTGAATCCCCCTGTGTGGAAATGCTCGGACCCCCCTGCCCGCTGTGTTCCAGCGTCCCTGCTCCCTCTTCAACACTGAAATAAATTCAGCAAGTTTGTAATATGTACATAATAAAGGAAAATTGATGTGACGTCATTGAGTCCATCCCTGTAAAGCTTAATGCTATGTGTGTAGAGAGTACACATGTTATGAGAGTGTGTGCATGTGTGTTCAGGCGTAGATTGCCAGCTGACCCTTGAGGAGGTATGGAGGTAGCAGAATGTTATGTGTATAGATAGCATGTGCAAAAGTGTAGATTTGCTTAGTGACCCTTGGGAGGTATGGAGGTAGCAGAATGTTATGTGTATAGAGGGTATGTGGTGGTAAGTATGTGTGTGAAGGCATAGACTTGATGAGTGACCCTTGAAGGTTTATGTATAGTGCATGTGTGTGTGGGTATGTGTGCATGTGTGAAGGCGTAGGCTTGTGGAGTGCTCCTGGGAGATGTGTGTGTGTGTGTTTGTGCGTGCATGCGTGTGTGAAGGTGCAGACTCGTGGGTGCCCTGCAAGATGTGTGTGTGTGTGCATGCGTAGGTGCAGACTCGTGAGTGCCCTCTAAGGTATGTGTATAGTGTGTGTGCCTATGCGAAGGTATAGACTTGTGAGTGCCCCTGGGAGGTGTGTATCTAGAGTGTGTGTGCAGGCACAGACTCGTGTGTGCCCCTGGAAGGTGTGCGTGCGTGTGTGAAGATGCAGATTCATGAGTGCCCTGCGAGGTATGTGTATAGTGTGTGTGTATGTGTGAAGGCTTGTTGAGTACCCCTGGGAGGTGTGTGTCTAGAGTGCGTGTATGAAGGTGGAGTCGTGAGTGCCCCTGGGAGTTGTGTGTGCGTGTGTGAAGGCGCAGGCGTGCCCGTGCCACTGGGAGGTATGTGTCTGGAGCGTGTGTGCGCGTGTGAAGGCGCAGGCGCGCCTGTGCCCCTGGGAGGTGTGTGTCTAGAGCGTGTGTGCGTGTGTGAAGGCGCAGGCGCACCCATGCCCCTGGGAGGTGTGTGTCTGGAGCGTGTGTGAAGGCGCAGGCGCACCCGTGCCCCTGGGAGGTGGGTATCTGGAGCGTGTGTGCGTGTGTGAAGGCGCAGGCGCACCCGTGCCCCTGGGAGGTGTGTGTCTGGAGCGTGTGCGTGTGCGAAGGCACAGGTGAGCCCGTGCCCCCGGGAGGTGTGTGTCTGGAGCGTGTGTGCGTGTGTGAAGGCGCAGGCGCGCCCGTGCCCCTGGGAGGTGTGTGTCTGGAGCATGTGTGCGTGTGCAAAGGCGCAGGCGCGCACGTGCCCTGGGCGGCAGACGTAGCAGGGCCAGCAGCGCCCCCGTGCCCGTGCCCCCAGGTCTTGGAGCCCGAGAAGCAGGCGGACATGCTGGACTCTCTGCGCATCTACCTGCTGCAGTTCGCCACGCTGCTGGTGGAGCACGCACCCCACCACATCCATGACAACAACAAGAACCGCAACAGCAAGCTGCGCCGCCTCATGACCTTCGCGTGGCCCTGCCTGCTGTCCAAGGCCTGCGTGGACCCCGCCTGCAAGTACAGCGGGCACCTGCTGCTGGCCCACATCATCGCCAAGTTCGCCATCCACAAGAAGATCGTCCTGCAGGTACCGGCAGGGCCCCCGTGGCCCTCAGCACACACAGCCTCCTCCCGATTGATCATCTTCCCCTCAGCACACACAGCCTCCTCCCAGTTCATCGTCTTCCCCGGTGCATTTATAGATGCTCCTCTTGCCGTCGTCGGGACAGTGGATCCTCCCCTGTGATTTGTTCTCACCCTTCCTCCCACTCCTGCTCTGTGTGCTCCTTCCTCTCAGCCTTGCTTTTGAAACAATACGTTGTCTGCTTCGTCCACCTCCCGCTCCTCTGCCTGTTGCTGAAAGTGTGTCCGTCCAGGGCCCCAGCCCACTCGTTAGCTGTGGACAGATAGCGGGCACTCTGGGGTCCTCGTCTCCTGACCCTGTCCAGGTGGACCATCTCAAGCACGTTCCTGGTGTTGCTCAGTGGGTTTGGGTTTGTCACGCAGCCTGGATTTCTCCTGCTTATGAGTTCTGTGACTCTGACCGAGCTCGTCCCTGTCTCTGTGTCAGAGCTCGCCGTGATCCTGCACTTGAGCTCCTGTCTGTCTCACTGAGCCACTGGTCAGGGGTGGCTCTCATCCTATCCTATGAGTCACCCTTGGTTGTTTCCTCCGACCACACCCTCCTGGGAACTTCTGTGGGCCAGAGACCCGCCAGGGCTGTCTGTGATACCCTGTCGTTCTCCCAGGCACCCGGGTTCAGCAGGTCCTGTTGTTCCCAGCCTGTCCATCTGTGTCCCTCGACCAACTCCGTGCTGGTCACGCTGGAAAAGCTGGGGCTTGCTTCATGTGCGTTTCAGTCATGTCCAACTCTCTGCAACCCCATGAACTGTAACCGCCAGGCTCCTGTCGACGAGGGTTACCCAAGCAAGAATACTGGAGTGGGTTGCCATTCCCTTCTCCAGGGGATTTTCCCGACCCAGGGATCGAACCTGGGTCTCCCACATTGCAGGCAGATTCTTTACCATGTGAGCCTGGTCTAGCACAGGCACACACTAGGTACTCAGGAGACATTAGAGCAGACATCTTCACAGATCAAAACTTAATGGAAGACACAGTCACTGCTACGTGCTTTCCTAATAGGAGAGCCTAGAGGAAGTGTCTAGAGCCTGTTTTTGCAGAAATAACGCCTTGTTTCTGAGTGACTGTTCTCATCTCGCTTGCTAAAGCCTCTGTCCTTACGTGAGAATTCCCACCCTGCCTCAGGTGTTCCACAGTCTTCTCAAGGCGCACGCGATGGAGGCGCGTGCCATCGTCAGGCAGGCGATGGCCATCCTGACCCCAGCGGTGCCGGCCCGGATGGAGGACGGGCACCAGATGCTCACCCACTGGACGAGGAAGATCATCGTGGAGGAGGGCCACACGGTCCCGCAGCTGGTCCACATCCTGCACCTGATCGTGCAGCACTTCAAGGTGGGGGCGTGCTGGGGCCGACACTGATACGTTCCCGTGCATTGCCTTGAAGTTTCCCTCGTCTTCCATTTTTCTGCAGTAATGAGGCTGTCATCTTTCCCTGGCCTTCCCTGGTGGCTCAGAGGATAAAGCGTCTGCCTGCAATGCAGGAGACACGGGTTCAATCCCTGGGTCGGGAAGATGCCCTGGAGAAGGAAATGGCAACCCACTCCAGTATTCTTGCCTGGAGAATCCCATGGACAGAGGAGCCTGGCGGGCTACAGTCCACAGGGTTGCATGAGAGTCGGATAAGACTGAGCGAGACACTCCCCACTCCTCATCTTTCAGAGAAGATATTTCTGTTCTGTAGATTAGCATGAGTATGTGTGAGGCCTTACAACATGGAAAGTGCTGTAGTTTACTGGATGTATCCTAGGTATACACCTTTCTGTCCAAGACAACATTTTTCTTATAAGTACACTTGATCTTTGAACAACAAGGGTTTGCGTTGTGTGGATCCACTCATATGCAGACATTTTTCAGTAAATACGTACTGTAATGATATTATGTGATCTGTGGTTAGTTGAATCTGTGGAGATGGAACCGTGGATACAGAGGACTGACTAAACTCTGTAGCTGTATTTTTTACTTCGTGGAGGGTGGGCGCCCCAACCTGTGTTGTTCAAAGTTCAGCTGTACTCAGTTGCCTGTGAATACAGGTGAGTTGTTACTTTAAGGTGGGAAGTAGTGTCATTAATTCTTGAAGAGGTCACTGGCATCTCCTTTTCTATAATCAAATCACCTCCTTCTTGTATTTGTTTGTATGTAAATTATTTTTTATAGATTTTTGGGTGGAGGAGGAAGGATTGAAAATTTGTTCTTTCACAGTCAGCTCTTTAGAATTAGAAATTTGCCTCTTGGCGTGGCTTTTATGACATCATTTGAAGTTTAATACATGTGACTAGACTTGCCTACCTAACAAAAATTCATTATTTCAGCATTTTTTAAAAGATAGTCCTTAAAAGCTAAAACATGCTTTTATATTAGAACTCAGTGAATGAAGGGGGAGTGATACTTGTAAACGGTGTTGAGGGATTTAGCTTACTTTACGGTTCAGGATTGTTGGGCAGAAGGCCGGGTCGCGCGTTGAGGCCGAGGCAGGCTGTGTACGTGTGCCCGCGTGCACCCTGGCATGACCGGCCGTGTTCGCAGGTGTACTACCCGGTGCGGCACCACCTCGTGCAGCACATGGTCAGCGCCATGCAGCGGCTGGGCTTCACGCCCAGCGTCACCATCGAGCAGCGGCGGCTGGCCGTGGACCTGTCCGAGGTCGTCATCAAGTGGGAGCTGCAGCGGATCAAGGACCAGCAGGTAGGGCGGCAGCCCCTCCCGCCGGCCCTGGCTGCGCTCCCCACACCTCTCCCCGGAGAGCGGTCGGCAAAGTCAGCGTGGGTGGATCTCTTTAAGCCCGATTCAGACATGGACCCGAACTCAAGTGGAGAAGGGGTCACCTCCGTCTCGTCTTCCATCAAGAGAGGCCTGTCGGTGGACTCCGCGCAGGAGGTGAAGCGCTTCAGGACGGCCACGGGCACCATCAGCACGGTGAGANCGACGAGGGTTACCCAAGCAAGAATACTGGAGTGGGTTGCCATTCCCTTCTCCAGGGGATTTTCCCGACCCAGGGATCGAACCTGGGTCTCCCACATTGCAGGCAGATTCTTTACCATGTGAGCCTGGTCTAGCACAGGCACACACTAGGTACTCAGGAGACATTAGAGCAGACATCTTCACAGATCAAAACTTAATGGAAGACACAGTCACTGCTACGTGCTTTCCTAATAGGAGAGCCTAGAGGAAGTGTCTAGAGCCTGTTTTTGCAGAAATAACGCCTTGTTTCTGAGTGACTGTTCTCATCTCGCTTGCTAAAGCCTCTGTCCTTACGTGAGAATTCCCACCCTGCCTCAGGTGTTCCACAGTCTTCTCAAGGCGCACGCGATGGAGGCGCGTGCCATCGTCAGGCAGGCGATGGCCATCCTGACCCCAGCGGTGCCGGCCCGGATGGAGGACGGGCACCAGATGCTCACCCACTGGACGAGGAAGATCATCGTGGAGGAGGGCCACACGGTCCCGCAGCTGGTCCACATCCTGCACCTGATCGTGCAGCACTTCAAGGTGGGGGCGTGCTGGGGCCGACACTGATACGTTCCCGTGCATTGCCTTGAAGTTTCCCTCGTCTTCCATTTTTCTGCAGTAATGAGGCTGTCATCTTTCCCTGGCCTTCCCTGGTGGCTCAGAGGATAAAGCGTCTGCCTGCAATGCAGGAGACACGGGTTCAATCCCTGGGTCGGGAAGATGCCCTGGAGAAGGAAATGGCAACCCACTCCAGTATTCTT
This sequence comes from Raphicerus campestris, assembly GCA_006410735.1. Lineage (NCBI taxonomy): Eukaryota > Metazoa > Chordata > Mammalia > Artiodactyla > Bovidae > Raphicerus > Raphicerus campestris. The sequence goes on along the minus strand of SJYW01028917.1, from coordinate 932,443 downwards.
GCCTGGAGAATCCCATGGACAGAGGAGCCTGGCGGGCTACAGTCCACAGGGTTGCATGAGAGTCGGATAAGACTGAGCGAGACACTCCCCACTCCTCATCTTTCAGAGAAGATATTTCTGTTCTGTAGATTAGCATGAGTATGTGTGAGGCCTTACAACATGGAAAGTGCTGTAGTTTACTGGATGTATCCTAGGTATACACCTTTCTGTCCAAGACAACATTTTTCTTATAAGTACACTTGATCTTTGAACAACAAGGGTTTGCGTTGTGTGGATCCACTCATATGCAGACATTTTTCAGTAAATACGTACTGTAATGATATTATGTGATCTGTGGTTAGTTGAATCTGTGGAGATGGAACCGTGGATACAGAGGACTGACTAAACTCTGTAGCTGTATTTTTTACTTCGTGGAGGGTGGGCGCCCCAACCTGTGTTGTTCAAAGTTCAGCTGTACTCAGTTGCCTGTGAATACAGGTGAGTTGTTACTTTAAGGTGGGAAGTAGTGTCATTAATTCTTGAAGAGGTCACTGGCATCTCCTTTTCTATAATCAAATCACCTCCTTCTTGTATTTGTTTGTATGTAAATTATTTTTTATAGATTTTTGGGTGGAGGAGGAAGGATTGAAAATTTGTTCTTTCACAGTCAGCTCTTTAGAATTAGAAATTTGCCTCTTGGCGTGGCTTTTATGACATCATTTGAAGTTTAATACATGTGACTAGACTTGCCTACCTAACAAAAATTCATTATTTCAGCATTTTTTAAAAGATAGTCCTTAAAAGCTAAAACATGCTTTTATATTAGAACTCAGTGAATGAAGGGGGAGTGATACTTGTAAACGGTGTTGAGGGATTTAGCTTACTTTACGGTTCAGGATTGTTGGGCAGAAGGCCGGGTCGCGCGTTGAGGCCGAGGCAGGCTGTGTACGTGTGCCCGCGTGCACCCTGGCATGACCGGCCGTGTTCGCAGGTGTACTACCCGGTGCGGCACCACCTCGTGCAGCACATGGTCAGCGCCATGCAGCGGCTGGGCTTCACGCCCAGCGTCACCATCGAGCAGCGGCGGCTGGCCGTGGACCTGTCCGAGGTCGTCATCAAGTGGGAGCTGCAGCGGATCAAGGACCAGCAGGTAGGGCGGCAGCCCCTCCCGCCGGCCCTGGCTGCGCTCCCCACACCTCTCCCCGGAGAGCGGTCGGCAAAGTCAGCGTGGGTGGATCTCTTTAAGCCCGATTCAGACATGGACCCGAACTCAAGTGGAGAAGGGGTCACCTCCGTCTCGTCTTCCATCAAGAGAGGCCTGTCGGTGGACTCCGCGCAGGAGGTGAAGCGCTTCAGGACGGCCACGGGCACCATCAGCACGGTGAGAGTGTGGGCCCAGGCCGCTGGCGGTTCATTCATCCAGGAACTCGGAATGTGTGCCGGGCGCCATGCCACACCCCACGAGGCCTGCACCCCCGCTTCCTGGGCCTGTTTCCCTTTTGGGGGTGGCCCATGCCCTGCCCTTCTCTGTGGCGGCCGTGCTTGTGCCCCTGCCGAGGGTGCCCTGGTGCCCCGCACAGGCAGCGCTGGGGCGGGCCGAGGCCAGGCCACGCTCCTGAGCCCGCTCTCCTGCCTCTCCAGGTGTTTGGGCGGAGCCAGTCTCTACCAGGCGCCGACTCCCTGCTCGCCAAGCCCATTGACAAGCAGCACACAGACACTGTGGTGAACTTCCTCATCCGCGTGGCCTGCCAGGTGTGCTCTCTGCGCGGCTCAGGTTAGGGGTCCTTCTGAACGAAGGCTGCCCGGTAGACTCAGCGAGTTCAGCCGTCTGTTCGGTCAAAACAGAAATAGACAAACCAGGTCTGAGAGCTTGTCTTTAGTAGTATGTCCCTTTCTTATCAGATTTTGTTTGTTGAGTGACATGCTGATGTTCCTGAAACCTGACTGTGTCTTATAATAGGATTTTTTATAACTTTTTTTTTCATCAGTGATGCAATAGTAGCGTATCTTACAATTAACGGCATGTTGGTGGTGTTCAGTGACCCTGGGTTGAACTACTTGACTTTCAGTTGCCCTGTGTCGTGAGGGTGTTGGGATGATCCATCCCACACGAGTTAGTGGGCAGCGTTCAGTGGTTCAGATGCCTTGTAACTTGCATTTGTTTACCACTCACATCAGTAACATATTTTCACACCATTGTTGGCAATCAGTTTCTGAAACTTTGCGTTTTTCTATTTCAAAGAAACCCTTGTAAATGAGATGTTCTTCACAAAGGAGTTTTATAGCTGTTAAGTAGTGTATATATACTATTTGGCAACACTATCGAGGATCTCTAAGTGCTAGAAACAAACTACCGGAGTATCAGCCAGTCCTTCCCTGAGTGCTGCAGCGTGCTGGGCGCAGCTGGGAGGCCCTGCCAGGGGTACCTCGGGGAGGCCCCGATGCCGCCCCTTCCGTTGCACAACAGTGCAGGTCACCACTGACCCGCTGTGAGGGGTGGGGTCCTGGTGGAGGCCGGGAGCGGTGGGCCCTGTGTGCAGGGTAACTCGCGCCTGACCTGCGTGAACTTCCAGGTCAACGACAACACCAGTGCGGCGGGCTCTCCTGGGGAGGTGCTGTCCCGCCGGTGTGTGACCCTCCTGAAGACAGCCTTGCGTCCGGACATGTGGGCCAAGTCAGAGCTCAAGCTGCAGTGGTTCGACAAGCTGCTGATGAGTGTGGTAGGTGCGGGGCGCTCGGGACGGTGGGCCCTGAGCCACCCTCCTCTGCCGGTCAGGGCTCCTCCCACTGCTGTTCTGGCCGCTGGCAAAGGAGGAGAGAGCGCCATGCTTCCCCCTCCACCCCAGGCAGAGCCAGGAGTCTTGGAAGCGGAGTAGTGCCCTTGCCTTTCATGGGCTCATTGCTTAAACCGACTTACTGGCTAGCCCGGAATAAGCATGTTTAATTGACTTAGTCAACAGTCTTTAAAATGAAGCTGAGTTTTTGAATCCAGATGGAATAATAAGCATGGCACCAAATAGCCAGGTATCAAGAGAGAGCCCCAGGTGCCGATCTTCCGATGGCTTTTTGGGTGGTCCTGGTCCTGTGATTGCCCAGAGGTTGCAGAGGCTGCTCTCTTGCCTTCTCCGTCTCGTTACCAGGACGCAGTTGTTTGTCTAGGGCTCTGGTGAAACCCGAAAGCTTTCAGTCTGAAGATTTTAACCCTGCGGTAAACGTCTGTTACTTTGTGCTGCAGAGATGAGTGTTGCCGCTCAGCGTGTTGGATGGTCCTACAGCTCTCCTGTGTCACAGGAGCTCTGGAGCGGCCGGCCCACTGGGTCCGCAGTGCGTGCTTTGATTCTAGCCTTAGGCTTCACTGCTAGATACCTGCAGATTTCTTTCCTCTATTTCTCTTGGAAAGGGAATGATTTTCCTATCAGAATTAGTCACTATTGACTCAAGCTCAGCCCCTTCACAGGTTTACATTTTCCGAGAGCGGTGGGTGTGCCCACACTGACTTGTGCCTTTTCCCCAGAGTCCACCTCAGAGTAGCATCCGTGCAGGGCACATGCACGTGTGTATGTGTCAGCCACAGATGGTGTCCTGAAGCCAAACTTAAATCCTCTCTATGGACCTTGGTGCTCTGTTTTCTATTTTATTCTTTTTTTTTTTTTTTTTTAGTGCTGACAATTTGTGAAGTTGATCTTACAATACACAGTTTCAAGGATATTTCCTTTTGTAAGGATGTATGTAGTTGAACTAAAAACATGAAAGGAGAAAAACAAAATGCATTCCAGTAGTTGCCTTCTTAAACCAAATGCTAATATTTTTCGTGAACTTTTTAAAGGAAGTTTGACTGAATACTTAAGGCTAATTTATTGAAATGAATATTGTGAAATCTTACTGTAGTCACAGAATATGGCGGCCTTTTATACACCTGACGTGTTCGCCCCTTGGTGGTTCTGGGTTTTTTTGGTTTCACCTCCCAAGTGTTCAGTGGCACTGGCCTTGGGTTTCGCTTGCCCCCTCCTGTCACAGCGTTCATATGCTATCTCATCCACACCTGGCCTGTGTCCCCTGTTGCAGGAGCAGCCGAACCAGGTGAACTACGGGAACATCTGCACCGGCCTGGAAGTGCTGAGCTTCCTGCTCACCGTCCTGCAGCCGCCGGCCATCCTGAGCAGCTTCAAGCCCCTGCAGCGTGGCGTGGCCGCCTGCATGACGTGCGGGAACACCAAGGTGCTGCGGGCCGTGCACAGCCTGCTGTCCCGCCTCATGAGCCTCTTCCCCACCGAGCCCAGTACGTAGCCAGTACACCCCTCTCTCTCTTTTCTTTCCGCCTGGCTGGGTGGGCCCAGAGCTTATTATTGAGAGTGCTCCTCCCTCCTTTGCTTGCCATATAAGCCATTTTATCATCCAAGCTTTTTTTTTTTCATGCCATGAAACTTTCTTTAAAAAAAAAAAAAAGGTTGACATAACTTTACAGTCAAAGTCTTTGCATTACATTTTTTGGTCCACTTGGGAAATAAAGTTTTTCTTCATCAGCTAAACAGTACCGTTTCTGTAAGGTTGAAAGAAAGTTCAGTTAAAGCATTTTGGTCAAGCGTTGAACAGCTGGCAAGATAGGATTTGGGCATGTTTTCCTTGTGTTTAGGGGGTTGAGTCGAGGCTCAGGGACATGAAAGGTGGTCTCTGAGCTCCGTTAACTGGGAGCCACGCATTGTGGGGTGAGAGTCACCGTCGGTCCCAGACGATGAAGCTCAGAGCTGGCCTGGGGAGAATCAGTATCTCTCAGAGCTGGGCAGGGCCCACCAACTGGACCGCAGCCCCACAGTCCCACTNCCACACTGACTTGTGCCTTTTCCCCAGAGTCCACCTCAGAGTAGCATCCGTGCAGGGCACATGCACGTGTGTATGTGTCAGCCACAGATGGTGTCCTGAAGCCAAACTTAAATCCTCTCTATGGACCTTGGTGCTCTGTTTTCTATTTTATTCTTTTTTTTTTTTTTTTTTAGTGCTGACAATTTGTGAAGTTGATCTTACAATACACAGTTTCAAGGATATTTCCTTTTGTAAGGATGTATGTAGTTGAACTAAAAACATGAAAGGAGAAAAACAAAATGCATTCCAGTAGTTGCCTTCTTAAACCAAATGCTAATATTTTTCGTGAACTTTTTAAAGGAAGTTTGACTGAATACTTAAGGCTAATTTATTGAAATGAATATTGTGAAATCTTACTGTAGTCACAGAATATGGCGGCCTTTTATACACCTGACGTGTTCGCCCCTTGGTGGTTCTGGGTTTTTTTGGTTTCACCTCCCAAGTGTTCAGTGGCACTGGCCTTGGGTTTCGCTTGCCCCCTCCTGTCACAGCGTTCATATGCTATCTCATCCACACCTGGCCTGTGTCCCCTGTTGCAGGAGCAGCCGAACCAGGTGAACTACGGGAACATCTGCACCGGCCTGGAAGTGCTGAGCTTCCTGCTCACCGTCCTGCAGCCGCCGGCCATCCTGAGCAGCTTCAAGCCCCTGCAGCGTGGCGTGGCCGCCTGCATGACGTGCGGGAACACCAAGGTGCTGCGGGCCGTGCACAGCCTGCTGTCCCGCCTCATGAGCCTCTTCCCCACCGAGCCCAGTACGTAGCCAGTACACCCCTCTCTCTCTTTTCTTTCCGCCTGGCTGGGTGGGCCCAGAGCTTATTATTGAGAGTGCTCCTCCCTCCTTTGCTTGCCATATAAGCCATTTTATCATCCAAGCTTTTTTTTTTTCATGCCATGAAACTTTCTTTAAAAAAAAAAAAAAGGTTGACATAACTTTACAGTCAAAGTCTTTGCATTACATTTTTTGGTCCACTTGGGAAATAAAGTTTTTCTTCATCAGCTAAACAGTACCGTTTCTGTAAGGTTGAAAGAAAGTTCAGTTAAAGCATTTTGGTCAAGCGTTGAACAGCTGGCAAGATAGGATTTGGGCATGTTTTCCTTGTGTTTAGGGGGTTGAGTCGAGGCTCAGGGACATGAAAGGTGGTCTCTGAGCTCCGTTAACTGGGAGCCACGCATTGTGGGGTGAGAGTCACCGTCGGTCCCAGACGATGAAGCTCAGAGCTGGCCTGGGGAGAATCAGTATCTCTCAGAGCTGGGCAGGGCCCACCAACTGGACCGCAGCCCCACAGTCCCACTCCTGTTTTAGGCACTTCCAGCGTGGCCTCCAAGTACGAGGAGCTGGAGTGCCTGTATGCAGCCGTGGGCAAGGTCATCTACGAGGGGCTCACCAACTATGAGAAGGCCGCCAGCGCCAGCCCCTCCCAGCTCTTTGGTGAGTACACACCCCTCCTGCACACGTCTCTCTGCTCACTTGGACAGGCTTCCCTTCTGGGAAGGGCCCAGCGTGTCGGGAGGAGCTCTGAGCCTATGTGTTGTTGAGAGTGTCTGTGAGTGGCCGGGCATACACAAGGAAGGCCACGGTCCCCTGGAGTCTTGAAGATGAAAGACCCCCACCCAGCCTTAGAGCTTCTTCCTGCCTCAGATGCACGTGCTCCTCCCCACCCCCATCTCCAGGGTGTAAGCTTTTATGGGACGTTTACAGCTGATTCTTGAACAATGTGGGGCCTGGGGCGCCAACCCCATGCAGGTGAAGGTCTTCTTGTGAGTGTAGTCGGCCTCAGCGTCTGTACAGGGTCTCGCTGTGTCGTCCACCGTGTCTCATCCGCAGATTGAGCTGAGGACTGTGTAGCGCTGTTGTGTAGACTGCTGGAAGAAAGCCACACACAAGTGGACTGGAGCAGTTCAGACCTGTTTCAGGCTCAACGGCAATGTCAACATTTCAGATCAATCTGTCCTTTTGTCAAAAACGGCCCATTTTTGTCTAGCGCATTGTTTAAATATTCTTAGGGGTAATTGACATTTTTGTGACTTAGTTTTTAGAGACTCAGAAATACCCTGGCTCTCCCCCTGCTGCAGGGACCCTGATGATCCTCAAGTCTGCCTGCAGCAACAACCCGAGCTACATCGACAGGCTGATCTCGGTCTTCATGCGCTCGCTACAGAAGATGGTGCGCGAGCACCTGAGCCCGCAGGCTGCCTCGGGCAGCACGGAGGCCGCCTCAGGTGACGCGCTGGGCCGGCCCCGCCTCAGGCTGCGATGCCTGGCAGCTCCACTGCCCACTGCTTTCCTGTTCATCATCATTTGCTCATTGACCACCAGAGTTGAGCACTCTTTTAAAGTGAAATGCTTTTTAAGTTTGTGATTGTAAGAAAGAACAGATTTTGAGGAACCTTTGCCACTAGATGAGTTATCTAACAGTTTTGCTGTAAGCAGAGATGGCTGAATCAGAGCCACTGTTTCGAAAGAATGAAGTCTCGGGGTCCAGACCCGAGCTGTGAGCTCCGGAAATCGGGTGACATGTTGTGGGGAGGGGAGCTGTGGGAGTCGCACCTCTCAGCCTGCCGGGCTGGGGCCGTGTGCGTGACTCCAGGGCTGGCTGAGCCCCCGGTCCCGTCAGCTCTGTCGTCCCCTGCCCTGTGAGGAGGCTCTTGTTGGGCCACCCTGGCACGGCGGTGCAGTCAGAGCCAGGAGGCACTTCCCACGCCGGAGCTCTCGTTTCGGGGCGAAAGCGTTCTGGGGAGTGCGTGGGCCGGATCCAGCCACTCGGGTGGTGGGGATAGCTGGCGTGTCTCGCGTGTGCAGGGACCAGCGAGCTGGTGATGCTGAGTCTGGAGCTGGTGAAGACACGCCTGGCCGTGATGAGCATGGAGATGAGGAAGAACTTCATTCAGGCCATCCTGACCTCCCTCATTGAGAAATCCCCCGATGCCAAAATCCTCCGGTCCGTGGTGAAGATTGTTGAAGAATGGGTTAAAAACAACTCCCCAATGGCAGCCAATCAGGTGAGCTGGGCAGGGGCTGTGCCCTGGCCTGTGGGCCTTCCCAGGTAAAGGCTCAGCCGTCGCTTTCTAAGCGCTTCTACAAGTTCTCAAGCAGAGTATTTTTTCTCTCCAGTAGTTGCCCTCACGGGATTCTTTTTTTAAGTTGGATTTTTCTCACTGTGCTTCACAAATTTTGAACAGAAACTTGAAGTAACTAGTCATGTAACGTGGTTTTATTTCTATTAAAATGTTAAATGAGCCAAAAATAATGATGAGGGACTATTACTTGGTAACTAAGATGCTTGCAGACTTCCAGTTTGTTTTCTAGTTTAGTTGCTTTCTCTCCCAGATGAGTTGTAGCCCCCCAGGAAAATTATGTTGGCACCTGTCTTGATCTTAAGCATCCAAAGAACCATTTAGAAACAACCTTATTTTACCTGACCAGACTGTAGGAGGTTAAAAATCAGTTGAGCAAATGGCTGAAATACTTTTGAACATGTCCTTTCTCAAGTAATTGACTCTTAAATTTGTGCAGACACCTACACTCCGGGAGAAGTCCATTTTGCTTGTGAAAATGATGACCTACATAGAGAAGCGTTTTCCAGAAGACCTTGAACTAAATGCCCAGTTTTTAGACCTTGTTAACTACGTCTATAGGTAATCACCGCAGCCGAGCACGTCGTGTGTCGTCCCTGCTATGCTCTCTGACCCACTGGTGGTGTGACTTTTTAATCTTCTCGTATAAAATTTTTAAATGTTCACTCACATTGTAAGACACACAGTGTAGGTCGGCGTCATCAGTGAGCCTTTTGTTCAAATGTTCCAGGGATGAGACGCTGTCGGGCAGCGAGCTGACCGCAAAGCTTGAGCCGGCCTTTCTCTCGGGGCTGCGCTGCGCCCAGCCGCTCATCAGGGCCAAGTTTTTCGAGGTTTTTGACAACTCGATGAAGCGTCGCGTCTACGAGCGCCTGCTCTACGTGACCTGCTCCCAGAACTGGGAGGCCATGGGGAACCACTTCTGGATCAAGCAGTGCATTGAGGTGAGCCGGTGTCCACACTGACGCAGAGAGGCAGGCGTCTCCACCGCAGGACCGCTGTCCTCTCTGGTAGGGAGGAACTGACCAACAGCCAGGAGGTGGAGCGGCCAGGCCAAGCCGGCCTCACAGCACGCAGGCTCTGACCACTTAGCTCACAGGGCCCGGGAGCTGGAAGTGCGGCCCCGCGAACAGTCAAGCTATCTCAGGGGATGGCCATTCAGATGGCCTCCATTTCTAACTAGCTTGTGGTCAGGCGTCTGTATTCCTCATTATCTGGCTTTATTACCAGCGTGCCACACCAGGCAACCCAGGTTTCCCATAGAGAACCGGAGGTTACGCATGCCGTGCACGTAGGCTGTTGACTACATCTGCCGGGAGTCACCACTGTCTGACGTGCCAGGCTGTGAGATTCTCCTTGAGGGAAAGGAGGGACGCGTGGCCGGGCTTCAGGGAGAGCATGTGGGCACATTCCCACCAGGGCTGAGCGTCTGTTCTCGGCACTATGAGCAGCAGCGGGTGGGACTCTGTGACGGTGGCACAGTGGGCAGAGGTCCCAGATTTGTTCCTCATTCAGAAGGCTGTCGGTTATATCAGGTGCCAGGCTCTGGGTCAGGAGGTCAGAGAGACCGTGGGGGAGGGGCTGGCCGTTCCTCCTCTGCCCAGTGGTCTGGCCAGTCTCCAGGCGGCACCAGTGCACGGCCCCACGCTCCTCTGCCTTCCCTCTCGTTCCTCACGATGGGGCCAGGAGTGTCCTGCCCAGGGCTCACCCACCCCGTGCTGCCCGGCACAGGCTGCCTCTTCCTGCCAGCCGTGCTCACGATCTTTCTCATGGCGAAGCAGATCACGTCGCTGCCTGCCTTCGTGCCCAGCACACAGTCTAGCCTAAAGGGCCCAGTCTAGCTGGCCCCTCTGTCCAGCCCGCTGAGACATGGAGTCAAGGGCACCTGAGTGGGGACAGTGGAGGGGAGGTGCAGGCTCCTGTCTAGGTGAGGGCAGCGGTATAGAGCAAGCCAGGCGCTGGGGGGGTCAGTGCATGTGCGTGCCAGTTGAGGTGACTTGGAGGTCACTGGGGTCCCCACGCCTGAGTGGCAGGCACAGGTGCCAGGCCTCTCCTCCCCTGCGTGCCCCCAGCTCCTCCTGGCCGTGTGTGAGAAGAGCACGCCCATTGGGACCAGCTGCCAGGGTGCCACGCTGCCCTCCATCACCAACGTCATCAACCTAGCCGACAGCCACGACCGTGCAGCCTTCGCCATGGTGACGCACGTCAAGCAGGAGCCCCGGGAGCGTGAGAACAGTGAGTCCAAGGAGGAGGTAAGGCCCCGTGCCCGCGCCGCCTCTGCAGCCAGCCTCCAAGCTCGCTGGGACGATGCTGTATCAGCCCTGGGGGGTTTGAGGCGAGAGGAGCAGATCAGAACCTATCTCTGCGGAAAGGTCTGAGTGTGGTGCCTGGTCAGCTACTTACTGTTTCCTGTTTTGTGTTAAGGTATAGTTGACATACATCCTGTTAGTCTCAGCTGTACATGTAACAGTCTGGTATTTGTGTGTGTTGTGAAATGATCACAGTAAGCATCACTTCAGTTCGGTCACTCAGTTGTGTCCGACTCTTTGCGACCCCATGAATCGCAGCACGCCAGGCCTCCCTGTCCATCACCAACTCCAGGAGTTCACTCAAACTCATGTCCATCGAGTCAGTGATCCCATCCAGCCATTTCATCCTCTGTCGTCCCCTTCTCCTCCTGCCCCTAATCCCTCCCAGCATCAGAGTCTTTTCCAATGAATCAACTCTTCGCATGAGGTGGCCAAAGTACTGGAGTTTCAGCTTCAGCATCATTCCTTCCAAAGAAATCCCAGGACTGATCTCCTTCAGAATGGACTGGTTGGATCTCCTTGCAGTCCAAGGGACTCTCAAGAGTCTTTTCCAACACCACAGCTCAAAGCATAAGTATAGTTAACATCTATCACCACACATAGTTAAGGATTTTTTTCTTGGGATGAGGGCTTCTGAGATTTACTCTCTTAGCAACTCTCAGATACACGGTGCAGCATTATTAACTGTGGTCCCCGCGCTGTACATGACACCCCAGTGATGAGTTTGTTTTATCACCAGAAGTTTGTGCCTTTTGCGTGTCTTTGCCCGTTTCGCCTCCCACCCCCTGCCTTTGGCAGCCGCCCGTCTGTTCTCTGTTTATGAGCTTGTGTGTGTGTCTTTGTCTCGGTCTGGCGTATTTCGCTGAGCACAGTACCCTCAGGGTCTGTCCATGGCACAGATGGCAAGATTTCAGGGTAGAACTGATGAGCAACTGGTGTTGCCATTCAGTTTTGAGAGCAGTCACAAGTTGGTGCTGCTGAGGACGGAGTCTTTAACTCTCTGCTGATGGTCCTCTCCAAGTCAGGAGTTGCCTGTGCTGTATCCTAAAGCACCGCTCTGGAGAGTGACGCCGTCTTGAAGGAGCCATGTCTCTAGCTGGCTCCACAGGCTGCCTACTCTGACCCTCCTGGGTCTTTACCCATCTGGCTAGGGTAGCCCAGGAGCCTGTAACTAACCATCAGGGCTGAGCCTTGGCTCCGATGGTGATCAGGACTCCGTGTGGGAGTGGGGACGCCCTTCAAGGCGTGGATCTGTGAGCGTGTCCTTTAGGCTGCCAGCCCCTGGAAGCTCAAGCTGCCTGGAGCACTGGGTGTCTGAACACAGCCAGTTGATACTGGCGGAGGAAGGCGCTCTCTTTGCTCTGAAAAGGGTGGTTTGTACCCCTTCTTGTGTGTGAGATCTCTACGTATTTCATTAACAACTAAGAATTTAAAACTTTTTTCATTTCACACTTGCTAAGCAAGAGATCATGTGGTGATGAGATCTCTCTTCCTTTCTATAGTCCTCTGTGGAAGGGATGGCAGCTTTGACATGACTCAAAGGCAGCTTTGGGCTTCCCTTGTGGCTCAGCTGGTAAAGAATCTGCCTGCAATGCGGGAGCCCTGGGCTCAGTCCCTGGGTTGGGAAGATCCCCTGGAGAAGGGAAAGGCTGCCTGCTCCAGTGTTCTGGCCTGGAGAATCCCATGGACTGCATAGTCCTCGGGGTCGCAAAGAGTCGGACACAACTTCCCCTTTAGTTTCACTTTTTTGATGTGACTTGTTTTCATTCTCAATGGCACACACCAAATGTTCCATAACCTAACTTTGAGCCCAGTCTGGTGATGGGATGTTGACTGTTACTTCCCA
>SJYW01028917.1:792931-898047 GCA_006410735.1 Raphicerus campestris | reverse complement strand
GGGCGGCAGAGGGAGGGCAAAGGGATAGTTGTGGGGATAGGAGGGGGCCGGTGTGGACCCTGCTGTTCTCCAGGCTCTAGTATCACAGCAGCCAGAGACGGCGGTCTTAAGAGTGTTGGGGGGGTGGTATCCCCAGAGTCGTGTGTGAGGCGTGGAATAAGTCAGATGCTGCATCCGAGTAAATCCCAGAGCATCCCCTTGAATCATGGGCCCTTCACAGGAGACACTCCCGGTCGGCTCTGGTTTGCCTTCCTCATCCAATCCTCGCGCCCTGCTCACCGTGGAATCTCTCACCCTGGTCCCCTTAGGCAGCCCAGCAAATCATCGAGCTTCAGGAGGCTGCTCAGATTAACGCAGGCTTGCAGCCCACCAACCTGGGGAGGAACAACAGCCTGCACGACATGAAGACGGTGGTGAAGACGTGGCGGAACCGGCTGCCCATCGTGTCGGACGACCTGTCCCACTGGAGCAGCGTGTTCATGTGGCGGCAGCACCATTACCAGGGTAAACCCGCCTGGTCCGGCATGCCTCCACCATGTAATTTTCCAGACACCCACTGTTCTGGTTTCATGTCTTGGTTGTATTTTTCTGTTTGTTCTTTGTTTGTTTGTTTTTTCTTTCATCGAATCTTCTGTTTCTTGGCAGGTGTGGTAGAGGTGGTGGGTGTGACGAGGGTAAAGGTGAAGGGGCTGAACAAGGGGAAGCATTACCTCCCTGTTTCTTGGCAGGTGTGGTAGAGGTGGCGGGTGTGACGAGGGTAAAGGTGAAGGTGGTGAAAGAGGGGAAGCACTCCCTCCCTGTTTGTTGCCTCTCTCCACCCAGGACAGACTTGCTGCCAAACAGCTGCCTGTTGGCACCAGGGCCATGGACTAGTGGGATCAGAGCTCTGGGTCGTGGCCCTTTTGTTCTGAAGGCCCCCCTACTCCCAAGACCTGCTCTCGGGGGGCTGGGTGGAGCCTTGCTCAGCTTCCCTGAGCCCCTCTGCTGCTTCCCCTAGACCTGCCAGGCCTCTTTTTATCCAGAGCAGCCTTAGCCAAGAGGGTGATTCTCCACTGAGGAGTTAGTGCTTCTTGGATCATCCTTCTGATGCAAATGTGACAAGGAGTAACACAGGCTGATCATAGAGCCTCCCATGTTCATAAGCCACTCTGTGTTTGTTTTCATTTTTTATTTAAGCCTTAAACTGAGAAATGTCTGACCTGGACTGAAATGTCACTTCTTTCCTCTCCAGCTATTGTAACTGCATATGAAAACAGTTCTCAGCACGACCCAAGTTCAAACAATGCTATGCTTGGGGTTCACGCGTCGGCTTCAGCAATCATCCAATATGGAAAAATTGCCCGGAAGCAGGGCCTGGTCAATGTGGCTCTGGATATATTAAGTCGTATTCATACCATTCCCACCGTCCCTATTGTGGATTGCTTCCAGAAGATTCGGCAGCAGGTCAAATGCTACCTCCAGCTGGCAGGCGTCATGGGCAAGAACGAGTGTATGCAGGTAGGGTGCCCGGTGGACCCAGTGCCCGTCCTTGCCCTGGCAGTGAGGGTCCCTGGGCCAGCTCCTGGCTCAGACGACAGGGAAAGGGACTGGACCACTACAGGACTCCTTGGTCTCGGGGAGCAGTTCTGCCAGAACAAGAAAGGGACAGGAAGCCACTTGAGTATTTGAATTATATGCCACGGTCTCTAATCTGCCATATACTTGGGTAATATAGTTACAGAACGAAAACTAAAAGTTGCAGGACTGTGGGGGTATATGGTAGATTTGGGCTATGTTCAGAGGAAAATTAATAAAAAACAATGAAAGTGACAAGATGTCTAAAGCTTTGGAAAAAATGAGACGACTATTGTGTCTGGAGCTGAATTTGTATTTAGTGATTCAGTTTAAATACTCCTTGTCAGTCAACAAATATTCTAGGTAGGCAAGCCTCATCAGTTTAAAATATATTTGTCAGTGACCTTTACGACTTAACTGCCTGGATCAGTATTTTAATGAGGTTTTCAATGAGTGTCTAGCAAATTCAAGAACCTTTCTGTTTTTACAAACAGGGCCTTGAAGTTATTGAATCTACAAACTTAAAATACTTCACGAAAGAGATGACGGCTGAATTTTATGCACTGAAGGGGATGTTCTTGGCTCAGATTAACAAGTATGTATGTTATATAGGTGGCGGGTGAGAGAAAGACTCATCAGATTATTTAAACAGTTGTTTGTAACTTAAAAGCAATGTGAAGATGAAGCTAGAAATTGACATGAGTTGGCATCAGTCATCAGACATGGTGTTCAGCTTTTGTATCTCTAGGAAAGTAGTAACTTGCAGCAGGATCAGAAAGCTGGCTCGAGTGTGGCACTTTCTAACTATGAGCTGCTTCACCATGGAATTGCCAGTAACAGTTCATTGCCCCATTTTCTCAGTGTGCCGTCTTGGGAATAGAGTTGATCCCTTTTATGGAGATGATTCTTGCTTTAGAGGAGGGGTCAATCAACTGGAAACCAGTGTGGTGGGTCCTCGAGAAACTATAAATGAAGAATTTTGTCCCAGCAATTCCACTCCTAGGTATTTATGGAAAAGAGTTGAAAACAGGAGCTCAAGCAGGTAGTCATTCATGAAGGTTCACAGAGTTCTGTTTACAGTAGCAGAATGTCGAAATTACTCAAATGACTGGGTAAGCAAAATGTGGTGTGTACAAACAGTAGAATATCATCCAGCATGAAAAAGAATGAAGTGGTATTTCTTTAATATGTTGCTGTGCTTAGTTGCTCAGTTGTGTCCGACCCTTTGAGACCCCATGGACTGTAGCCTGCCAGGCACCTCTGTCCATGAGGATTCTCCAGACAAGAACACTGGAGTGGATTGCCATGCCCTCCTCTAGGAGATCTTCCCAACCCAGGTAGCGAACCCATGTCTCTGGCATTGCAGACGGATTCTTTATCGTCTGAGCCACTAGGAAATAAGTAACTTTTGGCATCCGGTCCCATCACTTCATGGGAAATAGATGGGGAAACAGTGTCGCACTTTATTTTGGGGAGCTTCAAAATCACTGCAGATGGTGACTGCAGCCATGAAATAGGAAGAAAAGTTATGACCAACCTAGATAGCATATTCAAAAGCAGAGATGTTACTTTGCCGACTAAGGTCCATCTAGTCAAGGCTATGGTTTTTCCTGTGGTCATGTATGGATGTGAGAGTTGCACTGTGAAGAAGGCTGAGCACCAAAGAATTGATGCTTTTGAACTGTGGTGTTAGAGAAGACTCTTGAGAGTCCCTTGGACTGCAAGGAGATCCAACCAGTCCATTCTGAAGGAGATCAACCCTGGGATTTCTTTGGAAGGAATGATGCTAAAGCTGAAACTTCAGTACTTTGGCCACCTCATGCAAAGAGTTGACTCACTGGAAAAGACTCTGATGCTGGGAGGGATTGGGGGCAGGAGGAGAAGGGGACGACCGAGGATGAGATGGCTGGATGGCATCACTGACTCGATGGACGTGAGTCTGAGTGAACNTATCTCTAGGAAAGTAGTAACTTGCAGCAGGATCAGAAAGCTGGCTCGAGTGTGGCACTTTCTAACTATGAGCTGCTTCACCATGGAATTGCCAGTAACAGTTCATTGCCCCATTTTCTCAGTGTGCCGTCTTGGGAATAGAGTTGATCCCTTTTATGGAGATGATTCTTGCTTTAGAGGAGGGGTCAATCAACTGGAAACCAGTGTGGTGGGTCCTCGAGAAACTATAAATGAAGAATTTTGTCCCAGCAATTCCACTCCTAGGTATTTATGGAAAAGAGTTGAAAACAGGAGCTCAAGCAGGTAGTCATTCATGAAGGTTCACAGAGTTCTGTTTACAGTAGCAGAATGTCGAAATTACTCAAATGACTGGGTAAGCAAAATGTGGTGTGTACAAACAGTAGAATATCATCCAGCATGAAAAAGAATGAAGTGGTATTTCTTTAATATGTTGCTGTGCTTAGTTGCTCAGTTGTGTCCGACCCTTTGAGACCCCATGGACTGTAGCCTGCCAGGCACCTCTGTCCATGAGGATTCTCCAGACAAGAACACTGGAGTGGATTGCCATGCCCTCCTCTAGGAGATCTTCCCAACCCAGGTAGCGAACCCATGTCTCTGGCATTGCAGACGGATTCTTTATCGTCTGAGCCACTAGGAAATAAGTAACTTTTGGCATCCGGTCCCATCACTTCATGGGAAATAGATGGGGAAACAGTGTCGCACTTTATTTTGGGGAGCTTCAAAATCACTGCAGATGGTGACTGCAGCCATGAAATAGGAAGAAAAGTTATGACCAACCTAGATAGCATATTCAAAAGCAGAGATGTTACTTTGCCGACTAAGGTCCATCTAGTCAAGGCTATGGTTTTTCCTGTGGTCATGTATGGATGTGAGAGTTGCACTGTGAAGAAGGCTGAGCACCAAAGAATTGATGCTTTTGAACTGTGGTGTTAGAGAAGACTCTTGAGAGTCCCTTGGACTGCAAGGAGATCCAACCAGTCCATTCTGAAGGAGATCAACCCTGGGATTTCTTTGGAAGGAATGATGCTAAAGCTGAAACTTCAGTACTTTGGCCACCTCATGCAAAGAGTTGACTCACTGGAAAAGACTCTGATGCTGGGAGGGATTGGGGGCAGGAGGAGAAGGGGACGACCGAGGATGAGATGGCTGGATGGCATCACTGACTCGATGGACGTGAGTCTGAGTGAACTCTGAGAGATGGTGATGAACAGGGAGGCCTGGCGTGCTGCGATTCATGGGGTCGCAAACAGTCGGACATGACTGAGCGACTGAACTGAACTGAAGAATTAAAAACCTTTTTTAACAGAAAGGGACTCTGAATGACCTGAAAATTCCGTACTCCATCATGGGCAGAGGGGGCCAGGCTTTCTGTGGTGAGCAGATTGTGTGGATGAAGAATGTTGCTGAATTCTCTCTGAAGTCTTTGATCCAGGAGTTCAGCCATGGCTCATATGTGGACAGACATGAGTTTTATAATGAAAGCTCAAGCACAGAATAATAAAAAATACAACCATGATTTTTAAAACTGTAGGATATTCCATTTCGAAGATACTATAGCAATGGTAGTCTGAATTTTTTATCTGTTGAAACTATTGTTATATGAAAATTACTATAAATAAGGCTGGTAAATCTGAATTCAGATAGCAGATCTGTGCGTTTTAGTCTGATTTATTTCATGCTTTGAAAATATTACCTTCATTAGAAGTGTGTTTAATATTTTTTCTTTCCATGTTTATAAATTCCCTATTAAAAATATAGCTAACATTTTTCTAAATGATTAAAGCTTTGCACCCCTTCATTTTGGGTTTTGGTGGTGGCTCAGATGGTAAAGAATCTGCCTGCAATGCAGGAGACCCAGGCTTGATCCCTGGGTCGGGAAGGTCCCCTTGAGGAGGAAATGGCAACCCACTCCATTATTCTTGCCTAGAGAATTCCATGGACAGAGGAGCCTGGCCGACTACAGTCCATGGGGTTGCAAAGAGTTGGACACAACTGAGTGACTTAACGCACGCACACACATTCTCTTTCACTTAATTATGAAATCAAGTCCGTGCAGTTCCCCAGCATACCTCTCAAACATACCCACCCCACATGCATTCGTGACTGCCTCAGTTCAAGCCTCCTGACTGCCTCCAGCTTCTTCACTCTCTCGCACATTCTCCACATGGTCACAGAGTGGTCAGATTTGTGTCTCTAAAGGATTGCCCCACTATTCTGCTCGAAACCCTGTCCTGGCTCCTCACCGCGCCCTGGTCTCTCTCTCGTGAGCTCAGTGGCCCTCGGTGATCTGGCGCACACCCACCTCTCCTGCCCACCCCCCATCAGAGTGCTTCACGCTAGACTAACCGGCTGTGAGAGCTGTCTGCAGGACTCTGCACGGCCCCCCCTTTCTTCATTACCATCCTTTCATCCTGTGTTCTGGTGAACTCCATCATCCTTCACAACCCAGCTCAAACATGACTTCTTCCCTAAGGCCTTCTTAAGCCCGTCCAACTCCAAAATTAATCACTCCCTCTTCTAAATCTGGTAGCACACCTTTTACTTACCACCTGTATTATAACTGTTCGTTTCTATGCTTACCTTTTTTATATCGCTGTAAACCTGTTGAGACCGTGAAAGCAGTTTTGTGTTCATTAAACCAAATTGTCTTTGCTTCAACAATCTGAGTAATTGGGAGCAGAGATGGGATGTTTCCAGGGTGATCCACAGTGGCCGAGATGCTGCTGCTTCTCCACGGCAGACATAAACCTTGTGTTTCTTTCATCGCAGGGATCACCAGACTCTCTTGGATTAGCATACATAACACAACTCTTAAATATGGGTTGACTATTTCTGACTTTGTGCAAGATACGTACATTATGTTTTACTTCAAACCTTTTGGCAGGGGTGGTGGTTGTTTAGTTGTGAAGTCATGTCTGACTCTCTTGTGACGTCATGGACCGTAGCCCGCCAGGTTCCTCTGTCCATGGGATTTCCCAGGCAAGGATACTGGAGTGGGCTGCCATCTCCTTTTCCAGGGAGTGAAGCGTTGACATGAATGTCAGTGTGGATGAACCTCAAAAACACTTGAGGCTGATTGAAAAATCCAGACACAAAAAGCCGCCGTCCGTGGGTCCATCCACCTGAGACGTGCAGTGGTCAGTCCGCGAGACAGAGCAGCAGCAGCCCCATGGGTGGCCACCGGGGCCGGGGGTCAGGCAGTGGGGAGTGGTGCTTCATGGGTCGGGGTCCCCTTGGGGGTGATGACAATGTTCGCAGCCTCTGTAGAGGTGGTGGGCACACGGCATTTTAACTGTACTAGCTGCCACCGAATTAGTTACTTTACGACAGTTGGTTTTCTATTTCGTGGTGTTCACAGTCTCAATTTGTGTCCTCCCAGATCTGAGGAAGCGAACAAAGCGTTCTCTGCGGCCGTGCAGATGCACGACGTGCTGGTGAAAGCCTGGGCCATGTGGGGCGACTACCTGGAGAACATCTTCGTCAAGGAGCGGCAGCTACATCTCGGCGTGTCCGCCATCACCTGCTACCTGCATGCATGCCGGCACCAGAACGAGAGCAAGTCGAGGAAGTACCTGGCCAAGGTAAGGCCGGAGGAACTCACTTCAGCCAGAGACCTTCCCAGGAACCTTTAGTTGGGATGGAAGCTCAGTGACCTCCTGGTCTGTGCTGGGCATGAGGCAACACAGAGTCCCTAGGTTCTAGTTAAAGCTGGAAAGTGGAAGCCTGGACATTGTTGGGGTTAGAGGACTTCTCAGCGGCACAACCGAACCTGGACTGTGGGTGGGTCTTAGAGTTCAGCTCTGGTGTGGCTGTGGGGCCTCCCACTGGACGGGGCTTCCTGCAGACTGCGAGGGCTCTGACAGGCGCGCACCCTGCCACACGCCTCAGGCTCCGACCTCTCACTCCTAGGACCATGCACACAGGCCGGAGCCAGTTGGCTCTGGTCACAGGTGACGCTGTCCCCTGGGTTCCTGCAGGGTGAGGTCGTCCCGTGTTACCCTACTGCAGCACCGGGCACAGGGCTGTATCCACCTGTGCCCACTGGGTGGCTGCTTGAGCCCGAGCACTCTCCCAGCTTGCACCCTCTTGGCTTCCCCAGGAAACACATCCATACAACCCAGAATCCATTCTTGCAGGTAACTTAAGAATAGGTTATTCTGCTTACTTTGTCCAATAAAGGTTAGGAGTTTTCAGAATTCCTTGATTTACCGTCAGTTTGGATTGCGCGTCCAAGTAGCCAAAGCCGACTGTAGACGCAGCCCAACCGCAGGAATGCCGTGAAGCTGCCTCACTGCCCAACTCCAGATGTGCTTTCTGTGGATGAAATAGTTCCAGGCACCTCTTGGCAGCAGCCTGCCAGCAGGGGGTGGCCTCGCCCGAGGGTGGTGGTGGTCGTCTGAGATCTGAGCAGAAGCCCATTTTGTTCTGGGGAGATCGCAAGTGTTGGATAACAGGCTGGAGCCCCTTGGGGTCCACATGACCATCACTAGCCAGCTGACCAGATCAGTTAATAGTTGGCATTAAAGCTACACCTTGATGAAAACTGTATTTAAATTCTCAGCGTCATTTGTCTGTGAGCTTTATCGTGAAGCTTCATCACACAGTTGGGCCTTCTGTCCATGTTTTCCCGTGATGCCAGGAAAGGTGCCCTGGGTGGCGGCTTAATGTCGGGGGAACGCCCCCTGACCGGAACCGGAGACTTTGGTTCAGCTCTCTGACTTCTACGGTCTTAGGTGCTGTGGCTCCTGAGTTTCGACGACGACAAGAACACTCTGGCGGATGCCGTGGACAAGTACTGCATCGGCGTGCCGCCTCTCCAGTGGCTGGCCTGGATCCCGCAGCTGCTCACCTGTCTGGTCGGATCCGAGGGAAAGCTGCTTCTGAACCTGATTAGCCAGGTGGGAACTGCAAGGCCTCTTGGTCACAAAGTGTTTTCCGTTCACATCCTTCTTTCCAAGAAAGAAAATATGCATACTCAGAGTTTTGATACTAAGGTGGGTGGGCAGTGCACACAGTTAGCTGACGTAAAGCAGAAGTGACCGTAGTTGAAGAGCACAGCGGGGCTGGCGGGCAGTGATCTGCTGGACTCACGGCATCAGGATGCTAACTTCTCTCACACACATTGCTGCATAAAATACATGTAAAGTACGCCTTCTGTTAAAATGCAGGGTCCCTGGCGAGCACTCAGGTTACTGCCCAAGCGCGGTGTCCGGTCAGTTCTCACGGCTGACTCCCCGTCATGGGCTGGACCGGGCGCTCTGAGCCCCAGAAGAAAGCTCAGTGGGCTGTGGGGTCTGTTGCTCTCGGTCCAGCTGTCTGGCTGCGGCTGTTGGAGGCTGACAATTGTGTGCACTGGGGCAGGCTGGGGGGACTGGGCCTGTGGAAAGGCTGTCCTGACCCGTGTTTGAGGTCTGCTCCAGATTGTCCTCCTCCTGCGCAAAGGCCGAGAGGTAGGAGAGGGGCCTAAACAGGGGCCATGTGGATACCATTTGGTCTGGGATTGATGCCTTTGATGGCACTTTGTTTTATCAAGTTACAGAGTCCTGTATGTAACCTCTCACACGTGAACCTGTAACCACACACCTGGGGGCACGCTGCTCACTCCCCGTTCACGAACGGCATCTACACGGCACCCAGAAGCGGTTTCATTTTTCCTTGAGCGCTTGCGGCTGTGTTCCTGGGTACCTGGGTACCGGTACTTCACTTGGAGTTGATCTGTCAAAGACATAGATTCTACTTGGTATCATCATTCACTGGACATCTCTTAACATACATTAGCCAGCCTCCCTGCAGCCAGTGGCCAAGCTGGGTAATGTCTGCTCGGCCCTTCTGAAGAAGCCGTAGAACTCTAGTTGACCAAAACTGGCATTCCTTACCTAAAAGAAAAAGGCCACTACCCTGCGTCCTCCAGTTACCCAGAGTGAAGTGACTCAGTAAGGAGCCCCGTCGTCGGCCCGCTCTCAGTTATGGTGAATGAAGACGGCTGTCGTTCTGTGTTCTCTGTCGTTGGCCTGAGAAGCAGGCACTCGAGTGTCTGTAACCCTCGGGTTAGATCAGATGACAGGTTGCTCTGCCAGGAAGAGTCTTGGGTGGGCGAGACTGATGGAATACACCAGGCTGCTCCTGCCTGGGTCTTTTCCAGCTAAACTGGACGTTGGGCTTGCTATTCAGTCCAGCCTCCTGTCTATGCTAAGTCGGTGGTGTCGGCCGGGTGCGGGCCCCTTCCCACTCACAACTGACTCTCTCTGAGCAGGTGGGACGCGTGTATCCCCAGGCTGTATACTTCCCCATCCGGACCCTGTACCTGACGCTGAAGATAGAGCAGCGCGAGCGCTACAAGAGCGGTACGTCTCCTGGGGCCACGGTTGGGCTGCGGGGCGGATCCCCTGGGCGTCCCGGGTCCCACTGTCCCAGCGGATGCCCACCGAGCGCTTCAAGAGTGGTACGTCTCCTGGGGCCGTGGCTGGGCCGCAGGGCGGGTCCCCGGGGCGTCCTGGCTCCCGCTGTCACCAGCGCAGGCCCACCAGCAGCTCCCCTCCAGCCCGTAGGCCCATCTGTGTTCAAATGCTGGAAGACGAAACCTGACCTCCTAGGGGTTGCTGGCTCTCCTTCACCGTAGTGTGACAAGGTGTTCATCCACTCCAGTGATTCCATCCATACGTAGGAAAAAAATGTGTGAAACCAAGGGGGCTCAGCCGTAAAGAATCTGCCTGCCAAGACAGGAGCCGTGGTTTTGATCCTTGGGTCGGGAAGATGCCCTGGAGGAGGAAATGGCAATCCATTCCAGTATTCTTGTCTGGGAAATCTTACCGACAGAGGAACCTGGCTACAGTCCATGGGGTTGCAAAGAGTGGACACAACTGAGTGACTAAACAAAAAACAAAAGTTGAACTTACCTCATTAGTTATAAATGCATTCTGATAAACAGTTCAAATGCCACATACTGTGCTACAAGGAATAGTACCTTCAGCCGTCAGAAGAGTCTGCATAGAGATCAGTCTTACCTGGGACTTCTCTGCTGGTCCAGAGGTTAGGACTTTGAGCTCCCAATGCAGGGGTCACGGGTTCAATCCCTGGCCAGGGAACTAAGATCCCATTTCCACATGGTATAGCCTAAAGAAAAAGAAATCAGTCTTAACCGAATGTAAAAACTTATTCAAAATAGAAATTTTTAATCTGTAATGATTACTGTGGTATGTAGAGAAATAACCTACTTAATGGTTTCAGTTACCCACCTAGCATGGTGCTCTCTAAACAGTTAAAGCACCACTTGCTTCCTGCGTCTTTAATACGTAGACTCGCTTACTGCGAGGCCAGAGCCTTTCCAGGAAGGTGACTCCCTCCTCCCGACAGTGGTGGCAGCTCCCAGTCCTGTGTGGGGTGGGTCTTCGTGCCAACCTCCTGGCTGGCTAGGTAGATTGGAGTTTGGGTCAATTGAAAGTTAAGGGGTTTTGTTCTAAGTGAGCTAAAGCTTTAAAAAAATGAGCATCAGGGGTTCTGTAACATTTCTTATATGGCAACTAGCTTCGTTTTTAATGTCTTTTTATACCTGTGGTTTGGCTTTCCTTGATGAAAGCACATTTCTAGATTCTTGGAGCTGTAATACAAAGAATGAATTGTGAAAATTTTGTCAGACCTTAAGAAAAAAAAGCTCAGACTCCCACTGCAGTTAGAGGGAGTCCAGGGAGCCTGCACCCCCCACCTGGACCGCAGTCACACGCCCACCTCATGCCCTGCCCCGTGCGCCTTCTGCTGGCGCTGCACCCCGGGACAGGGCGCCTGCCTCGCAGCCCTGGGAGGCCCCCGGGCTGTGTCCCGCGCCGGCAGGAGCCAGCGTTCCTCTGGCCGGGGGTCCTCGGANCTCAGCGGCACAACCGAACCTGGACTGTGGGTGGGTCTTAGAGTTCAGCTCTGGTGTGGCTGTGGGGCCTCCCACTGGACGGGGCTTCCTGCAGACTGCGAGGGCTCTGACAGGCGCGCACCCTGCCACACGCCTCAGGCTCCGACCTCTCACTCCTAGGACCATGCACACAGGCCGGAGCCAGTTGGCTCTGGTCACAGGTGACGCTGTCCCCTGGGTTCCTGCAGGGTGAGGTCGTCCCGTGTTACCCTACTGCAGCACCGGGCACAGGGCTGTATCCACCTGTGCCCACTGGGTGGCTGCTTGAGCCCGAGCACTCTCCCAGCTTGCACCCTCTTGGCTTCCCCAGGAAACACATCCATACAACCCAGAATCCATTCTTGCAGGTAACTTAAGAATAGGTTATTCTGCTTACTTTGTCCAATAAAGGTTAGGAGTTTTCAGAATTCCTTGATTTACCGTCAGTTTGGATTGCGCGTCCAAGTAGCCAAAGCCGACTGTAGACGCAGCCCAACCGCAGGAATGCCGTGAAGCTGCCTCACTGCCCAACTCCAGATGTGCTTTCTGTGGATGAAATAGTTCCAGGCACCTCTTGGCAGCAGCCTGCCAGCAGGGGGTGGCCTCGCCCGAGGGTGGTGGTGGTCGTCTGAGATCTGAGCAGAAGCCCATTTTGTTCTGGGGAGATCGCAAGTGTTGGATAACAGGCTGGAGCCCCTTGGGGTCCACATGACCATCACTAGCCAGCTGACCAGATCAGTTAATAGTTGGCATTAAAGCTACACCTTGATGAAAACTGTATTTAAATTCTCAGCGTCATTTGTCTGTGAGCTTTATCGTGAAGCTTCATCACACAGTTGGGCCTTCTGTCCATGTTTTCCCGTGATGCCAGGAAAGGTGCCCTGGGTGGCGGCTTAATGTCGGGGGAACGCCCCCTGACCGGAACCGGAGACTTTGGTTCAGCTCTCTGACTTCTACGGTCTTAGGTGCTGTGGCTCCTGAGTTTCGACGACGACAAGAACACTCTGGCGGATGCCGTGGACAAGTACTGCATCGGCGTGCCGCCTCTCCAGTGGCTGGCCTGGATCCCGCAGCTGCTCACCTGTCTGGTCGGATCCGAGGGAAAGCTGCTTCTGAACCTGATTAGCCAGGTGGGAACTGCAAGGCCTCTTGGTCACAAAGTGTTTTCCGTTCACATCCTTCTTTCCAAGAAAGAAAATATGCATACTCAGAGTTTTGATACTAAGGTGGGTGGGCAGTGCACACAGTTAGCTGACGTAAAGCAGAAGTGACCGTAGTTGAAGAGCACAGCGGGGCTGGCGGGCAGTGATCTGCTGGACTCACGGCATCAGGATGCTAACTTCTCTCACACACATTGCTGCATAAAATACATGTAAAGTACGCCTTCTGTTAAAATGCAGGGTCCCTGGCGAGCACTCAGGTTACTGCCCAAGCGCGGTGTCCGGTCAGTTCTCACGGCTGACTCCCCGTCATGGGCTGGACCGGGCGCTCTGAGCCCCAGAAGAAAGCTCAGTGGGCTGTGGGGTCTGTTGCTCTCGGTCCAGCTGTCTGGCTGCGGCTGTTGGAGGCTGACAATTGTGTGCACTGGGGCAGGCTGGGGGGACTGGGCCTGTGGAAAGGCTGTCCTGACCCGTGTTTGAGGTCTGCTCCAGATTGTCCTCCTCCTGCGCAAAGGCCGAGAGGTAGGAGAGGGGCCTAAACAGGGGCCATGTGGATACCATTTGGTCTGGGATTGATGCCTTTGATGGCACTTTGTTTTATCAAGTTACAGAGTCCTGTATGTAACCTCTCACACGTGAACCTGTAACCACACACCTGGGGGCACGCTGCTCACTCCCCGTTCACGAACGGCATCTACACGGCACCCAGAAGCGGTTTCATTTTTCCTTGAGCGCTTGCGGCTGTGTTCCTGGGTACCTGGGTACCGGTACTTCACTTGGAGTTGATCTGTCAAAGACATAGATTCTACTTGGTATCATCATTCACTGGACATCTCTTAACATACATTAGCCAGCCTCCCTGCAGCCAGTGGCCAAGCTGGGTAATGTCTGCTCGGCCCTTCTGAAGAAGCCGTAGAACTCTAGTTGACCAAAACTGGCATTCCTTACCTAAAAGAAAAAGGCCACTACCCTGCGTCCTCCAGTTACCCAGAGTGAAGTGACTCAGTAAGGAGCCCCGTCGTCGGCCCGCTCTCAGTTATGGTGAATGAAGACGGCTGTCGTTCTGTGTTCTCTGTCGTTGGCCTGAGAAGCAGGCACTCGAGTGTCTGTAACCCTCGGGTTAGATCAGATGACAGGTTGCTCTGCCAGGAAGAGTCTTGGGTGGGCGAGACTGATGGAATACACCAGGCTGCTCCTGCCTGGGTCTTTTCCAGCTAAACTGGACGTTGGGCTTGCTATTCAGTCCAGCCTCCTGTCTATGCTAAGTCGGTGGTGTCGGCCGGGTGCGGGCCCCTTCCCACTCACAACTGACTCTCTCTGAGCAGGTGGGACGCGTGTATCCCCAGGCTGTATACTTCCCCATCCGGACCCTGTACCTGACGCTGAAGATAGAGCAGCGCGAGCGCTACAAGAGCGGTACGTCTCCTGGGGCCACGGTTGGGCTGCGGGGCGGATCCCCTGGGCGTCCCGGGTCCCACTGTCCCAGCGGATGCCCACCGAGCGCTTCAAGAGTGGTACGTCTCCTGGGGCCGTGGCTGGGCCGCAGGGCGGGTCCCCGGG
Source organism: Raphicerus campestris (assembly GCA_006410735.1). Classification (NCBI taxonomy): domain Eukaryota; kingdom Metazoa; phylum Chordata; class Mammalia; order Artiodactyla; family Bovidae; genus Raphicerus; species Raphicerus campestris. The sequence continues at coordinate 883,923 of SJYW01028917.1, read as the reverse complement.
GCGTCCTGGCTCCCGCTGTCACCAGCGCAGGCCCACCAGCAGCTCCCCTCCAGCCCGTAGGCCCATCTGTGTTCAAATGCTGGAAGACGAAACCTGACCTCCTAGGGGTTGCTGGCTCTCCTTCACCGTAGTGTGACAAGGTGTTCATCCACTCCAGTGATTCCATCCATACGTAGGAAAAAAATGTGTGAAACCAAGGGGGCTCAGCCGTAAAGAATCTGCCTGCCAAGACAGGAGCCGTGGTTTTGATCCTTGGGTCGGGAAGATGCCCTGGAGGAGGAAATGGCAATCCATTCCAGTATTCTTGTCTGGGAAATCTTACCGACAGAGGAACCTGGCTACAGTCCATGGGGTTGCAAAGAGTGGACACAACTGAGTGACTAAACAAAAAACAAAAGTTGAACTTACCTCATTAGTTATAAATGCATTCTGATAAACAGTTCAAATGCCACATACTGTGCTACAAGGAATAGTACCTTCAGCCGTCAGAAGAGTCTGCATAGAGATCAGTCTTACCTGGGACTTCTCTGCTGGTCCAGAGGTTAGGACTTTGAGCTCCCAATGCAGGGGTCACGGGTTCAATCCCTGGCCAGGGAACTAAGATCCCATTTCCACATGGTATAGCCTAAAGAAAAAGAAATCAGTCTTAACCGAATGTAAAAACTTATTCAAAATAGAAATTTTTAATCTGTAATGATTACTGTGGTATGTAGAGAAATAACCTACTTAATGGTTTCAGTTACCCACTAAGCATGGTGCTCTCTAAACAGTTAAAGCACCACTTGCTTCCTGCGTCTTTAATACGTAGACTCGCTTACTGCGAGGCCAGAGCCTTTCCAGGAAGGTGACTCCCTCCTCCCGACAGTGGTGGCAGCTCCCAGTCCTGTGTGGGGTGGGTCTTCGTGCCAACCTCCTGGCTGGCTAGGTAGATTGGAGTTTGGGTCAATTGAAAGTTAAGGGGTTTTGTTCTAAGTGAGCTAAAGCTTTAAAAAAATGAGCATCAGGGGTTCTGTAACATTTCTTATATGGCAACTAGCTTCGTTTTTAATGTCTTTTTATACCTGTGGTTTGGCTTTCCTTGATGAAAGCACATTTCTAGATTCTTGGAGCTGTAATACAAAGAATGAATTGTGAAAATTTTGTCAGACCTTAAGAAAAAAAAGCTCAGACTCCCACTGCAGTTAGAGGGAGTCCAGGGAGCCTGCACCGCCCACCTGGACCGCAGTCACACGCCCACCTCATGCCCTGCCCCGTGCGCCTTCTGCTGGCGCTGCACCCCGGGACAGGGCGCCTGCCTCGCAGCCCTGGGAGGCCCCCGGGCTGTGTCCCGCGCCGGCAGGAGCCAGCGTTCCTCTGGCCGGGGGTCCTCGGAGCGCCGACTCGCCCTCGGTCAGTCCGGCGCTGACATCGGCGTTGTGTGTGTCGCTCTCAGATTCTGGACAGCAGCAGCCGAGCTCAGTGGGTAACCAGTCCCATTCTGCATCAGATCCAGGGCCCATCAGAGCCACGGCCCCCATGTGGCGCTGCAGCCGCATCATGCACATGCAGCGGGAGCTGCACCCGACGCTGCTGTCCTCCCTGGAAGGCATCGTCGACCAGATGGTCTGGTTCCGGGAGAACTGGCACGAGGAGGTAGGCGGTGGGGCCGTGCGCCGCGGAGGGCGTGGGTCCGGGTGCCCTCGCGGACGCGGCCTGTCCACACGAGCTCCCCACTTGTGTGCGTCTGTGGGTGGACTGGCTGATGGAGCCGCAGAGGCTCCACGTCTGCACCCTGGTGCTGTCGTCACCACTGAAGCAGAAGACCTCAAACGAAGGCGACGTTCAGAAAGCCATTGCTGCCCTTAAAACGCTTCTCTTGTTCACTTGTCTGAACCTAACCGCTGAAATCCCACCACTGGCCAAGGAGCAGTGGGATGTGGGCAGAGGTCATCTCGGGGTCATCATCTCCTGGGGCCAAAGCTGGTTCTCGGGCTGCCGCCTCGGTGGTGGTGATAAATAACAGGCGTTTGTCGTCTGCTTGGCCACGAGGCCCCCTGTGTTACTCTGTGTGTGCGCAGTACATGGACGTGATCTGACATAGGCTTTTCTTTGAACAACAGAGGGNCTAAGATCCCATTTCCACATGGTATAGCCTAAAGAAAAAGAAATCAGTCTTAACCGAATGTAAAAACTTATTCAAAATAGAAATTTTTAATCTGTAATGATTACTGTGGTATGTAGAGAAATAACCTACTTAATGGTTTCAGTTACCCACTAAGCATGGTGCTCTCTAAACAGTTAAAGCACCACTTGCTTCCTGCGTCTTTAATACGTAGACTCGCTTACTGCGAGGCCAGAGCCTTTCCAGGAAGGTGACTCCCTCCTCCCGACAGTGGTGGCAGCTCCCAGTCCTGTGTGGGGTGGGTCTTCGTGCCAACCTCCTGGCTGGCTAGGTAGATTGGAGTTTGGGTCAATTGAAAGTTAAGGGGTTTTGTTCTAAGTGAGCTAAAGCTTTAAAAAAATGAGCATCAGGGGTTCTGTAACATTTCTTATATGGCAACTAGCTTCGTTTTTAATGTCTTTTTATACCTGTGGTTTGGCTTTCCTTGATGAAAGCACATTTCTAGATTCTTGGAGCTGTAATACAAAGAATGAATTGTGAAAATTTTGTCAGACCTTAAGAAAAAAAAGCTCAGACTCCCACTGCAGTTAGAGGGAGTCCAGGGAGCCTGCACCCCCCACCTGGACCGCAGTCACACGCCCACCTCATGCCCTGCCCCGTGCGCCTTCTGCTGGCGCTGCACCCCGGGACAGGGCGCCTGCCTCGCAGCCCTGGGAGGCCCCCGGGCTGTGTCCCGCGCCGGCAGGAGCCAGCGTTCCTCTGGCCGGGGGTCCTCGGAGCGCCGACTCGCCCTCGGTCAGTCCGGCGCTGACATCGGCGTTGTGTGTGTCGCTCTCAGATTCTGGACAGCAGCAGCCGAGCTCAGTGGGTAACCAGTCCCATTCTGCATCAGATCCAGGGCCCATCAGAGCCACGGCCCCCATGTGGCGCTGCAGCCGCATCATGCACATGCAGCGGGAGCTGCACCCGACGCTGCTGTCCTCCCTGGAAGGCATCGTCGACCAGATGGTCTGGTTCCGGGAGAACTGGCACGAGGAGGTAGGCGGTGGGGCCGTGCGCCGCGGAGGGCGTGGGTCCGGGTGCCCTCGCGGACGCGGCCTGTCCACACGAGCTCCCCACTTGTGTGCGTCTGTGGGTGGACTGGCTGATGGAGCCGCAGAGGCTCCACGTCTGCACCCTGGTGCTGTCGTCACCACTGAAGCAGAAGACCTCAAACGAAGGCGACGTTCAGAAAGCCATTGCTGCCCTTAAAACGCTTCTCTTGTTCACTTGTCTGAACCTAACCGCTGAAATCCCACCACTGGCCAAGGAGCAGTGGGATGTGGGCAGAGGTCATCTCGGGGTCATCATCTCCTGGGGCCAAAGCTGGTTCTCGGGCTGCCGCCTCGGTGGTGGTGATAAATAACAGGCGTTTGTCGTCTGCTTGGCCACGAGGCCCCCTGTGTTACTCTGTGTGTGCGCAGTACATGGACGTGATCTGACATAGGCTTTTCTTTGAACAACAGAGGGACGTGTGCGTGACGCAAAGTGTGGGGTTGTGGGTTTTTTTTTTTTGTTAATGTTCAGGACGGCTGTTCCTTGCTGTTGAGAACGTAGCTCGTGGCATGAGTGTCCAGGGCGCCTCCCGCCCTGGTTCTGCACACTGGCGCCCTGAAAGCTTTGTCCGTGGTGGGGCCAGCTGGGCGGGTGCCCAGTGGGTGGTGGGCAGCTTGCTCGAGCGCAGAGCTCTGTTGTGTGAGGCCACTGTGTGTCTGTCCTCCAGGTCCTCAGGCAGCTCCAGCAGGGCCTGGCCAAGTGCTACTCCGTGGCGTTTGAGAAGAGTGGAGCGGTGTCAGATGCCAAGATCACACCGCACACCCTCAACTTTGTCAAGAAGTTGGTGAGCACGTTCGGGGTGGGCCTGGAGAACGTGTCCAATGTGTCCACCATGTTCTCCAGCGCCGCCTCTGAGTCCCTGGCCCGGCGTGCCCAGGCCACCGCCCAGGACCCCGTCTTCCAGAAGCTGAAGGGCCAGTTCACCACCGGTGAGTCCCGACCCGGGGAAGTGGCCGCTCACCCTGCTCCTCCATCCTGCCCATCCCAGTTAACTGCCTCATTGCTTTTCTGGGACGCAGCACTGGGTGGGTGGGTTAGACTATAAGGAAACGGGACACTCCCTGCCCCGAGATCGCACGGCCTTCCCTCCAGGGAAAAGTCAAAGAAATCGGAGCCAGGGTAGACACAGGGTTTTAGGACACAGTCCCACTGCCTGCCAGGTTTTTGTGGAAGACTGGACAGGGTCAGGTGAGGCAGTAAGACCCGAAGGCGCCAGCCCCGTGGTGAGGGGCAAGGGTCCCCCTGGTGGTGGCTCTGGCGTCAGGAGGATGGGGAGGGGGCTCTCGCGTGTCCTGGACCCACGGGAGCATGGATCCGGCCCCACCTCTCTGTGTGACCTCTCGGTGCCCCTCAGCCCGAGTGCCCATCAGGGACCCCTGTCCCCGGGCGCACACAGGCCAGGCCGCACCCCCCGGAGCTGGAGCGTGTGTGGTCTCTCCCTCATGGCAAACAGAGGCGTCTGACATGGAAGTCTTGTGGACGCCGTCCTATACTACTGAGAAATGATACTTAGGGTATCTGTATCTACAACCAAACGTAGTCTGAAATAGAGCGTTAGAGGTGGAACACATCTGGATTCTGACGTGAAAAAATGACAGGCGCTGAAACCTGGAAGAGGGCCAGCCTCGAGGCACTGACCCACCGCCAGCTGCAATGAGCGCTGGATGCCCGCAGCGAGCCCCTCTGGCCACGCGCCCCAGGGCCCGACCCTGTGTCTGCCCTGGGTTCTGGTCTGGAGAGTGCAGCAGCATCGCAGCCCTGGCTCCAGCTCCACGTCTGTGAGCAGTGGGGGAGGCAGCTCCGGAGAGTCGTCCCGAGACAGAAGACGGACCCACGTGCGAACACTATGCCCGAGCGCTGACGGCCCCAAACGCGAGCCCCTCAGATGCCCCTCCAAGGAGAAAGGACACACACAGTGTGGCTCTCCCACACTCAGAAAGCAGATGAAGAGGCGTTAACTGACACACGGCAACTTGGATGAACTAAAGAGAAACTATGCTGAATGCAGAAAGCCACTTTCAGAAGGATTCCTGCCGTGCACTTCTAAACTCTGAAGCCTTTGTGAGGTCACGATGGAGATAGACCAGCAGTGGCCAGGCGTCGGGTGTGGGGGAGGCGGGCATGTCTCAGAGCTGGTGGACAGGGGCCCCCGGGATACACAGCGCCCCCACGCATCTCACGCGTGCACACAGAACACGCACAGGTCACGTGTCAGATTCAGCCCCATGGGTTGTGCCAGTGCCTTGGTTTTGGAAAGGGGTGTGAGGCCCGCCCTGTACATTTCTTGGCGCTCCTGTGAATACAGAAACCCGTTCCATGAAGATCAGGCCTGGCCTTGATAACAGCCTCCTGCCCCCGAGTTGAGAAGGTGCAGCCCTGTGTCCTGGTGGATAGAGACCTGCCTCCCCCATGCTCACCTCGCTAGTCACGGGACCACCCGTGAGATGGTAAAGGAAAGCCGGAGAAATGCTGTGAGGAAGAACCCCATGAGAGAAGTGCATCGACTGTCGTGAAACTGATGACACGTATACACAGTTAAACGCTCACGTGGGCGTGACGTGTGGCGTTGTGGGAGCAGCCGTGTGTCATGCCCAGAGCTCCGCGCTGTTTATTCCAGGCGGCATTTTTATGTGCCGTTGATTGGAGTCCTGCCCCTCGCAGCACTTTATTATAGACTAGATAGAAAACGCGCCATTTGCTCCCGGGCCGTGCTGGAGTCGTCGTGGTGCAGTGAATTGAAAATCAGCCAGGTGACGGAAAATGTTTCTAATCATATTCTGTCTTGCAGATTTTGACTTCAGTGTTCCAGGATCCATGAAGCTTCATAATCTGATTTCCAAACTGAAAAAGTGGATCAAAATCCTGGAGGCTAAAACCAAGCAGCTTCCAAAATTCTTCCTCATTGAAGAGAAGTGCCGGTTTCTGAGCAACTTCTCAGCACAGACGGCCGAGGTGGAAATTCCTGGGGAGTTTCTAATGCCGAAGCCGACACATTACTACATCAAGATCGCTCGGTGAGTGCGCCTGGCTGGCCTGGGGTCACTGACACCTTCCCGCAGCAGATGCCTGGGAGACGCTCCAGGGAGACCGGTCAGCGATTCACACTGTGATTCCCTCCCCTCTGCCCCTGGGAGAGGACAAGGGACTGCCCTCGGATTGGAGTCATGGGCACCTTTCACGGGTCTGGTCGAACCCATGGGTTCCCTGTCTTGTCTTGAGTCAAGCTTGTGCTTGCTCTCAAAAGAAACCTGTCTGAATGCTTGTAGAACTTGACAAAGCAGAGTTTTGCAGTGTTTTGTATACTCTGAAAGCACAGTATTCAAAACAGAATCAGACGAAGGTGAAGTTTTTTAGAGCAAAGTGAGTTGCATCTCATTTAAAATGTAAAGTGAGCTGGGAAGTGGTGACCCTTAACAGGGCCCTCCAGATCGGAAGCTGCTGCTCCCCTCCACTGTCGGCCCGGAGGGNTCTCCCACACTCAGAAAGCAGATGAAGAGGCGTTAACTGACACACGGCAACTTGGATGAACTAAAGAGAAACTATGCTGAATGCAGAAAGCCACTTTCAGAAGGATTCCTGCCGTGCACTTCTAAACTCTGAAGCCTTTGTGAGGTCACGATGGAGATAGACCAGCAGTGGCCAGGCGTCGGGTGTGGGGGAGGCGGGCATGTCTCAGAGCTGGTGGACAGGGGCCCCCGGGATACACAGCGCCCCCACGCATCTCACGCGTGCACACAGAACACGCACAGGTCACGTGTCAGATTCAGCCCCATGGGTTGTGCCAGTGCCTTGGTTTTGGAAAGGGGTGTGAGGCCCGCCCTGTACATTTCTTGGCGCTCCTGTGAATACAGAAACCCGTTCCATGAAGATCAGGCCTGGCCTTGATAACAGCCTCCTGCCCCCGAGTTGAGAAGGTGCAGCCCTGTGTCCTGGTGGATAGAGACCTGCCTCCCCCATGCTCACCTCGCTAGTCACGGGACCACCCGTGAGATGGTAAAGGAAAGCCGGAGAAATGCTGTGAGGAAGAACCCCATGAGAGAAGTGCATCGACTGTCGTGAAACTGATGACACGTATACACAGTTAAACGCTCACGTGGGCGTGACGTGTGGCGTTGTGGGAGCAGCCGTGTGTCATGCCCAGAGCTCCGCGCTGTTTATTCCAGGCGGCATTTTTATGTGCCGTTGATTGGAGTCCTGCCCCTCGCAGCACTTTATTATAGACTAGATAGAAAACGCGCCATTTGCTCCCGGGCCGTGCTGGAGTCGTCGTGGTGCAGTGAATTGAAAATCAGCCAGGTGACGGAAAATGTTTCTAATCATATTCTGTCTTGCAGATTTTGACTTCAGTGTTCCAGGATCCATGAAGCTTCATAATCTGATTTCCAAACTGAAAAAGTGGATCAAAATCCTGGAGGCTAAAACCAAGCAGCTTCCAAAATTCTTCCTCATTGAAGAGAAGTGCCGGTTTCTGAGCAACTTCTCAGCACAGACGGCCGAGGTGGAAATTCCTGGGGAGTTTCTAATGCCGAAGCCGACACATTACTACATCAAGATCGCTCGGTGAGTGCGCCTGGCTGGCCTGGGGTCACTGACACCTTCCCGCAGCAGATGCCTGGGAGACGCTCCAGGGAGACCGGTCAGCGATTCACACTGTGATTCCCTCCCCTCTGCCCCTGGGAGAGGACAAGGGACTGCCCTCGGATTGGAGTCATGGGCACCTTTCACGGGTCTGGTCGAACCCATGGGTTCCCTGTCTTGTCTTGAGTCAAGCTTGTGCTTGCTCTCAAAAGAAACCTGTCTGAATGCTTGTAGAACTTGACAAAGCAGAGTTTTGCAGTGTTTTGTATACTCTGAAAGCACAGTATTCAAAACAGAATCAGACGAAGGTGAAGTTTTTTAGAGCAAAGTGAGTTGCATCTCATTTAAAATGTAAAGTGAGCTGGGAAGTGGTGACCCTTAACAGGGCCCTCCAGATCGGAAGCTGCTGCTCCCCTCCACTGTCGGCCCGGAGGGTGTGCAGGCCCCATGCCGCCCCTCCGCTGTGAGCCCCGAGGGTGCACAGGCCCCATGCTGGCTCACCGGTAGCAGCTCCTCTGTCCCAGGGACCCAGGCCCTCCCACTTCTGGGGTCCCTGGTGTCCTCTAACTGCTGGGGCCTGGCCTTCGGCACAAACCCCAGCTTCGCCACTCTTCCTCCCCTTATGTTGTCCTTCCCACGCCGAGGCGCCCCCGTCCCCAGTCCCCGCAAGGCAGGGCATAGGTAACCAACTAGCCTGGGCAGAGTGGGCGCGGGGCGTGGTGTCAGCACCCGGCGTCTCGGCAGGTTCATGCCCCGGGTGGAGATCGTCCAGAAGCACAACACGGCCGCCAGGAGGCTGTACATCCGTGGGCACAACGGCAAGATCTACCCGTACCTGGTCATGAACGACGCCTGCCTGACCGAGTCGCGGCGGGAGGAGCGTGTGCTGCAGCTGCTGCGCTTGCTCAACCCCTGCCTGGAGAAGCGGAAGGAGACCACCAAGAGGCACCTGTTCTTCACAGGTATGCGCACAGCCGCCACAGAACACGCGCCCAACCAGCACCCGTCTGGAGAAGCAGGCCCCGACCAGGTGCACAGCCGTCTCCACTCGCCCCGGAGCCTGCCTGGGCTCTGGGGACGCCAGCTGCGCAGGGCTTGCTGGTGGCGTGCTCCACACAGTTTTTAAGCACAATCTTTGGTCTCTTGGGCTTCCCTGGTGCCTCAGCTGGTAAAGAATCCGCCTGCAATGCAGGAGATCCTGGTTCAATCCCTAGGTTGGGAAGATACCTTGGAGAAGGGAATGGCCACCCACTCCAGTATTCTGGCCTGGAGAATTTCATGGACTGTATAGTCCATGGGGTCACAAAGAGTCGGACCCGACTGAGCAACTTTCACTTTAACTTCTTGATCTGCTCTGGGCATCACCTGCCATGTGGGCACCACCTGAGGTGCTCGCCTGGGAGTCGAGGAGCCCCAGGAAAGCCCCTTGTTCAGGCAGCACCCAGAAATCTTAGGTGAGGTCTTTACAGAACCAAGTGGTGGTGGGTGAATCGTGAACATGTCATGTGGGGCGGGGCTGGGCTGCCTGTGACTCCCCAGCCCTGGAGAGAACGGCGGTCACCCTTCACATTGCCATGCGTGGTGTCTGGTCCTGTTCAGAGCTCTCTGCTGGCCACGCTGTGGTCCAGCCTTTTGTGACCTAAAGTCTCTCACCCTTAAGTTCATAATCCCCCAAGATAAGTGAATTGAGAAATCCGCTCTGCAGAGCGCTGTGGGTGTTCAAGCGCACGCGTGACGTGCTCAGCCGGTCGGTCCCCGCCTCACCCGCTGTTTCCTCTCTCTCCTCAGTTCCCCGCGTGGTGGCCGTGTCCCCACAGATGCGCCTGGTGGAGGACAACCCCTCCTCGCTGTCGCTGGTGGAGATCTATAAGCAGCGCTGTGCCAAGAAGGGCATCGAGCACGACAACCCCATCTCCCGCTACTACGACCGCCTGGCCACGGTGCAGGCGCGAGGGACACAGGCCAGCCACCAGGTGCGGGCGGGCGCGGGGCGGGGCCATGGCCCTTGGCCAAGGGCCATTCATTGCAACAGGACAGAGGTACATTTTCATTCAGCCTTGCAGAAGCTCAGAGTCCTTCCAGCAAAGCAGCTCAGAAGTTAGAATTTTAAAGGAACTTCCTGGAAGTTTCATTTGGTTGACAGCGGGGCGTAGCGGGTGTGAGGCTGTCTGCCCACCTCCTGGGCATGTTCACAGGTTTGCTGCCAGGCCTCCAGGTCGTGCGCAGTCTCTGTGTGGTGTGTCCTTGCTGAAGTGCAAAACACAGGGAAGCGGAAACCTGCCGGGCCAGCTGTTTCTGTGGCGTCCGGGACACCCCTGCTGCACCTGCTGGTGGGCCGAGGGTCTCTCTACACCTGCGGGTCCCACCTGGGGCAGTGGGTATCCGGGAGTCCCAGATGCCCCAGCTGCGCCTGCTGGCAAGCCAGGGTCTCTTTGTGCCTGCTGGCGGGCCGAGGGTCTCTGCACCTGCGGGCCCCGTCCGGGGCAGCGGGGCAGGGGTGCGTGGGTGAGAAGGCTTTGTCCAGGGCTCTCTGGGTCACCAAGAGGCAGCTCTGTGGCCAGATCTCCTGCTGCCTCCATGTTCCTATCTGCGCTCCCTGCAGGCGCCTCCCAGATCTGGGGTGAGACCCCCAGGGCCAGAAGCTGCCTCTCTTGTCCAGGGACTGGTCTCCATTAATCTGGGTCCTGAAGGGCTTGGTTCAGGAGGACAGAGCCCAGGGGTGCCTGTCTTAGCCCCGCACCGTGCTCGGGCCACAGGGTCTGGAGTCAGCCCCCAACTGTCATGTGGGCAAAGCAGGTGATGTTCTGTGCTCAGCGGTCTCCTTAGACTGTGGCAGTTTTGAGGTGTTGGGAGGTGAATGGATTGGATTCTCAAGGCTGTGTGTTCCTTGGACTGTGGGAGCCAGTGACCCTTGTCTGCAAATATGTGGCTACATCAGAAGCCCCCTCCCGCTTTGTGAAGATGGAGCTGAGCGTGGGTCTGGCACAGGGACGGTGCGGGGCCCTCCTGGGCCCGCAGGAGGCATGGACGTCTCTTCTTAGTCTTTGTCCCCTAGTTTGCCTTGTTACTAACTCGGCTCCTTTACCCTTTCCATTTTTTACCACACTGCCTATAAATTTGCTTATTCTGGACGCATCATGTGAGCAGAATCACACAACATGTGGTCTTTCATGCCTGGCTCCCTCCACAGCGTGTTCTCAAGGTCGTCCACTTGGTGGCATGTATTGGTACTGTTTCTTGCTGATCATTCTCTTGTATGAAGAAACCACGTTTATTAGTTGGTAGACGTTTATACCTTTTGTCTGTTAAGTTACTACTGCTGTGAAGACGCATGTACAGGGTTTTATGTGGCTTTGTGTTCTCACTTCTCTTGGGCATCTATATAACCAGGAGTAGAATCGCTGGGTTATGTGGTAACTCTTATATTTAACATTTTGATGGAGCCACAGACTTTTCCAAAGTGCCCGCAATGTACGCAAGTTCTGATTTCCCCATGTTCTTGGCAGCACTTAGTATTGTCTGTCTTTCTGACTACAGCCACCCAAGTGGGTGTGAGGTGCTAGTTTATTTTGGTCGGTAGCAAGTGATACTGATTATTTTTTCATTTGCTAATTGGCTGTTTGCATATTTTCTTTGGAGGAAAGTCAGTTCAAGTCCTTTGCTCACTTTTTTAAATAAATTTTTTTAAAAATTTTGTGCTGCACTGGCTCACCGCTGCTCCTCAGGCTTTCTCTGCCTGTGGTGAGCGGGGCCTGCTCTCTAGTCCCCGTGCTCTGGCTTCTCGCTGTGGGGCCCCAGCTCGAGAGACACGGCTGCAGCAGCTGAGACACATGGGCTCCGCTCCCCGTGGCATGTGGAATATTCCCGGATCAGGGACTGACCCCCTGTCCCCTCCATTGACAGCCGCATTCTTAGCTACTGGACCACCAGGAAAACCCCCGTTTGCTCTTTTTTTATGTTGGGTGATTTGTAAGAAGACTTATCTTTTCGTTGATTCTGAGAATTCTTTCTGTGATCTGGATGTGAGTGGGGCGACACAGTTGATTTTCTTTCTTTGCCGTGTACATCGTCCTGCCTTTCCATGTGCCTCATAACCTTCTGTTGAAAACAGAAGGATGTTTTGGATAATACAGTGTGGCCACACTCACCATCAGGCCCGTCCCCACACGGTGTGTTGCTGTGTGTGTGGTGACTTTCCTGGGCTCAGTCAGCCCAGGAGGCCGTTGAAGAATACCCAGAACCAACACTGGGACCTTCCCGGCGGCCCTGAGCACCACACACACCCCCACATCCACAGCCCCCGCCTCTGCCTGAAGTGTCTGCTCAGCCAAGCCCGCGCCTGACCCACTTGCCGAACTCCCTGTCCCCCAGGTCCTTCGCGACATCCTCAAGGAGGTTCAGAGCAACATGGTGCCCCGCAGCATGCTCAAGGAGTGGGCCCTGCACACCTTCCCCAATGCCACCGACTACTGGACCTTCCGCAAGATGTTCACCATCCAGCTGGCGCTCATCGGCTTTGCGGAGTTCGTCCTGCACCTCAACAGACTCAATCCCGAGATGCTGCAGATCGCACAGGTAACGTGGGCACAGCCAGCCCCCCCGTTCAGCCTGTGCCTGCCGCTCCCGCCCCTGAGTGTCTGCCTCTGACCGTTAGGACACGGGCAAGCTGAATGTGGCCTACTTCCGCTTCGACATAAACGACGCCACCGGGGACTTGGATGCCAACCGCCCTGTCCCTTTCCGCCTCACGCCCAACATCTCTGAGTTTCTGACCACCATCGGCGTCTCCGGCCCCTTGACTGCATCCATGATTGCCGTCGCCCGCTGCTTCGCCCAGCCCAACTTCAAGGTGGGTCACAGTCGTCCCAGGAGGAGCATATGGTGAACCCCTAGGGGATGAGGCATGGCCGGACGCCCGTGGCCACGCCGGGGCTCTGACAGCACTGCGCTGCACGCCATGCTTGGGAAGACAGACAGGTGCCGGTCCAGTCCATCTGACCCCCAGCCTGTCTCTTCGAAGTCGGGGCTAAACACACTGTCTACTCTCTTTTCTTCTGACTTCCGGGACCGTCTGTACTGATTGCTCTTTTCCCAGATAAGCAGTTTGTGTCTAGAGAAGGCTTCAGACACCAGTTGCTTTTGCAAAACATTTACTCAGAACAGGTTTTAAATCATCGAATCACCTCCTGACTACAGTCATGGACTTTGTCCGACTGCTTTCCTCTCCCCGCCCCCCCACCCCAGTTTCAGCACTGCTCCAGGGCCGTGATGGCCTCTGTGAAATGGGTCAGAACACGGAGCCCACTCTCAGGCAGGGAGCACAGTGACACTCGTCCACTTAGTGTTAAGACCTGAAAAATAGCACAAAGTTCTCGTTACACAGAAAACTCACTTCTGGAGACAGGGTTATCCGAGAGCGGCCCGTGATTGGAAACCCCCTTTTAAAAACCTGTTATGACCTGGAAGAATTGCCGGCATCACTGTGTGGGGCCTGAGCAGCTGTGGACGGGAGGAAGCTGGGCTTCTCCACACTCAGGCCACGCTCCTTCCAGCCCCAGTGGGGTGATTGCCTTCGCATCAGATCAACATAGAGACCACCCAGCACATTGCACTGGGGCCAGACCCTCAGCGTGTCAGTCCGGGTTACATTTAAGCAGCCCTGGCGCCTCTGATGTGACAGCGGGCCGTGGCTGGGCGTCCAGTTCAGGAGGATTTGCACATGGTCTGTCCATCTTGCCATCGCACCGTCCTGTCTGCCATCCCAGTGCCACCGTCAGAGGCCGATGGCCCTGGTCCCTGGCCCTCCTCTGTCCCCTCCCTTGGGTGCTCCTGGCTGTCCTCCCCTGGGGCCCCCCTCCAGCCCCCACCACCTTCCCTCAGGACTCTGTTCCACGGTGCCTTGACCTAGGGGTGTGGCAGCCGTTGGTCCCCTGCCTCTTTCTTAGAACCCCAGGGGTCATCACTCGTGTCTGACTGCAGCGTCCCCCCCCAGAGTGACCATGGCACGGGCCCTGGCTACTGAGGCCCCAACAGCCACCGCAACAGAGTACCTTGCTGGGACGCTGCCCTCTGGGCCGGTAGTTAAATGCGAACCTTCCGTTCTTGCCCCCCAGGTGGATGGCATCCTGAAAACCGTGCTGCGGGACGAGATCATCGCCTGGCACAAGAAGACGCAAGAGGACACGTCGTCCCCACTGTCGGCCGCTGGGCAGCCCGAGAACATGGACAGCCAGCAGCTGGTCTCCCTGGTTCAGAAGGCCGTCACGGCCATCATGACCCGCCTGCATAACCTCGCCCAGTTTGAGGGCGGGGAAANACCTGAAAAATAGCACAAAGTTCTCGTTACACAGAAAACTCACTTCTGGAGACAGGGTTATCCGAGAGCGGCCCGTGATTGGAAACCCCCTTTTAAAAACCTGTTATGACCTGGAAGAATTGCCGGCATCACTGTGTGGGGCCTGAGCAGCTGTGGACGGGAGGAAGCTGGGCTTCTCCACACTCAGGCCACGCTCCTTCCAGCCCCAGTGGGGTGATTGCCTTCGCATCAGATCAACATAGAGACCACCCAGCACATTGCACTGGGGCCAGACCCTCAGCGTGTCAGTCCGGGTTACATTTAAGCAGCCCTGGCGCCTCTGATGTGACAGCGGGCCGTGGCTGGGCGTCCAGTTCAGGAGGATTTGCACATGGTCTGTCCATCTTGCCATCGCACCGTCCTGTCTGCCATCCCAGTGCCACCGTCAGAGGCCGATGGCCCTGGTCCCTGGCCCTCCTCTGTCCCCTCCCTTGGGTGCTCCTGGCTGTCCTCCCCTGGGGCCCCCCTCCAGCCCCCACCACCTTCCCTCAGGACTCTGTTCCACGGTGCCTTGACCTAGGGGTGTGGCAGCCGTTGGTCCCCTGCCTCTTTCTTAGAACCCCAGGGGTCATCACTCGTGTCTGACTGCAGCGTCCCCCCCCAGAGTGACCATGGCACGGGCCCTGGCTACTGAGGCCCCAACAGCCACCGCAACAGAGTACCTTGCTGGGACGCTGCCCTCTGGGCCGGTAGTTAAATGCGAACCTTCCGTTCTTGCCCCCCAGGTGGATGGCATCCTGAAAACCGTGCTGCGGGACGAGATCATCGCCTGGCACAAGAAGACGCAAGAGGACACGTCGTCCCCACTGTCGGCCGCTGGGCAGCCCGAGAACATGGACAGCCAGCAGCTGGTCTCCCTGGTTCAGAAGGCCGTCACGGCCATCATGACCCGCCTGCATAACCTCGCCCAGTTTGAGGGCGGGGAAAGCAAAGTCAACACCCTGGTGGCTGCCGCCAACAGCCTGGACAACCTGTGCCGCATGGACCCCGCCTGGCACCCTTGGCTGTGAGCTCGGCCATGTCGGCGGAGTGGGACGGTTCCTGACAGTTGGGGGCTGAGCGTCAGGAAGGCCAGACAAGTCCAGGCGGGAGCAGAGACCAACCTGCAGCTTTTAAGGCAGCCTTCAGAGAAGCCAGGATTCCCTGGCCTGGAATCTCTCTGTGAATTCTTTTTTATAGACTTCCTCCCTCGTGTGAATGTACAGATCAAACTGTAGGAAACGCTTCTTTGTCGTTTTTAACTTTCAAAGGTGACACCTCCCAGGAGCTTCAAGCTTTTGTACAGAGCTTTGTAACAAGTGTACAGAAAACCTACTTTGTTAGAGAAGCAGGAAATTATGAAGACAGCATGTGGATTTTCTCTAAGCACAAACTTCCAGGCTGTGGGGAAGCAGCCTCACTGAAAGAACCTCCAAGTGGGGCCGGCGTGGATGGAGGGGCGGGGCCGCAGGCCCCTGCATTTGGAGTTGGATTCCTCGGGCCCTGCAAAGCCGGAGAGCTAGCGCAACCCTCGCTGTCCCGCTGCTCTTCATCTGTCTTCTTGATATTTACCATCACTGCACCTGGAAAGAAAAAACATTTTCTCCTCTTAATTTAAAAAGAAGCAACGAAGGTTTGTTCATTACCTCCAATCTGTTCTGTTCACATTTTTATAAGTATGAGCCTTGAGAACATTCTAAATTTGTACAGTGTGATTTTTTTAGAATAAATATTTTATCAAAGGACGTGTTGTTTCTGCAAAGTGTGCCTCCCGCCCCTCAGGCCACCGGTGCCTGGGCCCCAGGGTGGCCCCACAGCGACCGTGACATGCACCGGGCTGGGACCTCGGCTGGGGCTCAGGTCCGCTCCCCTCGGTGTGAAGTCCTGGTCCCAACCAAAGGCAGAAAAGCTTGTGCAGGGGCTGGTCCCTCTTGGCGCCATTCCTGTTTCAGGGGTACGGCCCAGGGACTTGCATGCAACGGGGAGATGCCCAGAGGCGGTGGCCTGGAGCCGCGTCCCTGGCTGCAGCCCGTCCCGTCAGTGGGACAGACAGACTGAACCTCATCCCCTGGACTCCAGCCCCCACAAGGACGGAGCTTGAGGGACTAGGCCATCTAACTGGACTGCCCATCCTTTATTTGGAGCTGACTGTAAGTTATTTCACTAATGCTTGGCTGTTTTTGTGAGCAAGCGTCTTGGGCTCTGGAATGACAGGTGTCACTGCACAGCAGCAGGCTGGAAGGGGAAGGCGTCCGTCTGTCTGACAGCCCTCACTGTGCAGCAGGGTCTCCAGAGCCAGGGTCAGGACGCAGCTGAAACCAGACGCTGAGTTACCTCCGTCCTCTTGGAGCGGGTGTGGAGCCTGGTGGTCGCAGAGATGCATGGACAGCGTTTGGGCGGAGGGAGCGTTTGCTTCTCAGCCTCACTGCTTGGAGTCTGGAGTCAGCTTCCTGGTATTAGAAGGGCCCAGGTTCAAGGCCAGGCTTGCCCGCACCGTGCCCCAGGCACTGACCCTGGGAAAGCCAGTCTCTCCCCAGTAGAGACCCAGTCCCGCCCATGCGCCATTGGTTCGTCCTGGAGTTGGCAGCCCTGAGCCGGCACTTCTATGACCAGAAGCCTCTGCTTTCTCTCCCCCAAAAATGTAGCTTTGCTGGGACCTGGGTACCCAGGAGCGAGGAAGGTCAGACAGAGGGCTTGTGTGAGGGGTTTCTTAACACGGTTTCCCAGTGTGTGCCCAGTTTTCTTAACACGGTTTCCAGGTAAGCACGATCAGTAAGATTTTCTTAAGCTCTAAACTACATGTGACAGAATTTGCCGTTTCTGCCGTTCCTGTGTGTGCAGTTCAGTGGCCTTGAGTACCTTCCCATCATTATGCAGCCCTTGCCACCGTCACCTGCAGAACTTTTTCTTCGTCCCAAGGAGAAACTGTTCCCATCAACCCCTACGTCCCATGCTTCTCCTCCGGCCTTTCTCTGGTTCTGACTCCTCCAGGAATCTCGTAAGTAGAAAGAAGCATGTGCTCTCTGTTCTTTTGTGACCAGCTTAGCTCACCTAGCACAGCAGTGCAGCGCGAGACGGAGCGGCCTTCCTTTTCAAGGCTGGATAAGCTTATACACTGCATGTGTGTACCACGTTTTTGGACCCTCGGCTTGCTTTTGTCTTTCTGCTATTGTAAAAAACACTGGAATGAACATGGATGTTTTGAGGGGAGTCAGAATACCCATTCGACTTCCAACTTTCAATTCCTTGGGGAATATCTACAAAACTGAAATTTCTGGATTATATGGCAGTTCTGTGTTTAATTTTTTGAAGAACCTCCATACAGTTCTCCAGTGACTGCACCATCTTACATCCCCACCAGCATTGCACAAGGGTTCCACTTTGTCCACATCCCTGTCAATATTTTCTGATCAGAAAAAAAAATATGTATATATATATTTTTTTAACTGTGGGACCTGAGTTCCCTGACCAGGGATCTGACCGGCACCTGCTGCAATGGAAACGTGGATCTGAACCACTAGACCACCAGGCCAGTCCCCAACACATTTATTTTTTGATAAGAACCATCCTAAGGGGTGTAAAGTACCATTTGTCCTCATTGTAGGTTTGGTTTGCGTTTCTCTCGTTGGTGAGGTTGAGCGTATTTTCATGAGCTTGCTGACCATTTGAATTTTTTTTGAGGAAATGTAAATTCAAAACCATTGCTCATTGTTTTCTGTAAGTTGTAGGAGTTCTTATAGATTCTGGATCTTTAAACCCTTATCAGATACGTGACTTCAATATTTTCTCCACGTCTTCAGGCTGCCTTTCCATTCTGATAGTGTCCTTTCTTGCACAGGTTTTAAATTTTGATCTAGTTCCATCTGTCTAGTTTTTCTTTTGTTGCCTGTGCTTTTGGTCTCATATCTAAGGAATCATTGCCAAATCCAGTGTCAGCTATGAAACCTGCTAGTGAATTTTCCACTTCATGTATTTTTCAGCTCCAGAATTTTTATTTGGTTCATTTTTCCTTTCATGTTAATCATTTCTCTTTTCAAAGTTACTATTTATTTACTTGAAGTATAGATAATGTACAGTGTAAATTAGAGCTGTATGGTAATGATTCACAATCTTCAAGGTTATATTCCATTTATAGTAATCACAAGATACTGGCTATATATTCCCTGTATCGTGCACTACATCCTCACGGCTTATTCTATACCTAGCTTTTGTTTTCGTTTGTGGCTGTGCTGGGTCTTCGCTGTTGCCGTGGGCTCTTCTCTGGTTGCAGCGAGCGGGGGCTGCTCTGTAGCTGCGGTGCAGACTTCTCACTGCAGTGGTTCCTCTCTGCGGAGGACGGGCATGTGGGCTCTAAGGCACCGGCTCCGTGGTTGCGGCGCACAGGCTGAGCTGCTCCTTCACGACGTGGTCTGCTGCACCGGCAGGCGGCTTCTTTACCACTGAGCCACCAGGGAAGCCACAGTGCCCGTCCTTTGTTCCTCTTAATCCCTGGCTCCGACGCTCCACCCCGCCTGCCGTCCCTTCCACTGGTTTCCCTGTGAATCTGTTCCCCTTCTGTTACATTCACTAGTTAAGATTCCACCTATAAGTGATACCAAAGTATTTGTCTCTTGAGCTTGTTTCATTTAGAATAACACCCTCCAAGGCCATCTGTGTTGTTGGAAACTTCAGAATACTTCTTACAGCCTAGTATTCCACTGTGTGTATGCGTATGTATATGTGCATGTATGTGTGTGTATGTGTGCGTGTACACACATGTGTATATATGTGTGTACGCACGTGTATGCATGCACACACACCGCATGTCCTTTCTCCGTTCATCTGTTGATGGGGCTCTGGTGGCCTCCACGTCTTAGCTATTGTGAATAATGCTGCTGTGCACACTGAGGGGTGCATCTTTCCAAACTAGTGCCCCTGCTTTCTTTCAGGTATTAACCCAGGAGTGGAGTTGCTGGCTCATACGGTAGCTCTATTTTCAGTCTGTTGAGAAACCTCCATACCGTTTTGCAAACTTGCTGCCATCAGTTCCTCCTGCCGCTAGAGTGGTAAGTTTGCCCCTTTCTTTAGAAGGCCCTTGCCACTGACTTCCTGTCTTGTTTAAAAAAGAAAAAAAAGCTGTAAACTCTTTTGCACACCAAATAACAGACAGCAAAAATGTAAAGTCGTGAGTTTATTGCGTATGTAACAAAATGAGCCTGACCGCCGGGGTCCAGCCTGCTCTCCAGCCGCTGCTTTGTGTTTCCAGCTGGTTCTATGACCACATTAAATAGAACTAGTATTCTTTAAATACTTTTGATTTTGACATAAAACAACATTAGTGTACAACTTTCACAAAATAAATCAGCAATAAAAACCGTGGGAAGGATAACAAGGATAGCAGCAGTACTTAAAAACAAAATAAATAAAAATACATTATAAAGTGGTTGAGAGACAAAAATAAACAAATTTTTACAATTCATACTATGTGTTGGGAAGGCTGCTGTGCGGCAACACCTGGCTGCAGCCGGGGGTGTCTTGTTGGATAGCTCGGCCTGGAGGACCACCCGACCTGGACTCGGACCCTGGGCCGGGCGAGCCCTGGGCCTCGTTCCCAGGCTTCTCCCGGGAGGAGTCGGCAGACGGCTGGCGGCCACCCCGCAGCCCCTCCGGTCTTCCTAAAGCACTGAAGAGCGGTGGTTTGCTACATCCCTGAGGGTCGGCTGATGACCGCTGGTGAGGCAAGCCTGGAGGTCAGGCCCTGAAGCTTCCAGGCAGAGGCCGGGGGGACGGTGGCTGTCTGCGGCTCCCGGGAAGGGCAGGGGTCGGGGGGCTCACCCGGGACCACCCAGGGCTAGACACAATTCTTTGGTGGGGGTGGGGGGTCGAAAGGCCCACTCCCTGTGGACACTGAGGTTCGAGGGGCAGTGCCACCAACAGGCCTACTTGGCAAGAGTGACCTGGAGCTCTGGAAGGTTCTGCCAGGCTCCCCGACACCAGCTGTGGGGGCTGAGGCGTCCACGTGCCAGCAGAGAAGCACAGAGCCGGGCCCTGGCAGGAGGTGAAGTTCACTGTCGCCAGCAGCCCACGGAGGAGCCCCAAGGGGACACCCTGCTCTTGCTGAGGTGACCCCTGACACAGGAAAGGGCTGCTTCAGCCCACCCCCCACGAGCAGGAAGGTCACTGGAAAGGGGGTGAATGCCTGCTTCCAGGTCTTTTCAGCCACGGGACCCTCATTTCCTCCCTAATTACGGCAGCGTCTGGCCGACACCCAGGAAAACCAGGTGTCTTACCCCCTCGGCCCCCTCCTCTCGATTTAGGTCTGGGTTAAGGGCAGGTGTGTCTTTCTGTACCCTCACACCATGAGAGGACGCCCCCGAGGAGCTAGCTCCCAGCACGCCCGGAAAGCGTGATGGTAACCCGGACACGGCTCAGCCCCCAGCCTGGCCTGCACATTCTGAGGGGGCGCTTTTCCTTTTTGCAGCCAACAGCATCCTTCCTATTCTGGAACCCCAGCGAGTCGCCCAGCAGTACAGCTTTCTCTCCTGGAACCTCCAGCTGCAGTCTGCCCCCCACCCTAGGCCGCTGACTGCTTCTGGGTCAAAGGAAGAACCACAGCAAGATGCAGAAGGTCAATGCTGTCCACAGGCATCGGGAACGGAAAAGGACAGACAGGTCAGAACGCGCCTTCCAGACCCACAGCCGGATGGGCCCCAGCACGGACCTCGGGAGCGTCCACAGCAGAAGTTCAACAGAGACACGTCCTGCTAGCGAGTCACCCTGCACCTGGCCCCCAAACAAAAACAAAGGAAGTCCACAGGGGAGAGTGTGTTGCCACTGCTATTTTCCCACTGAAGTTTAGCTATCTGAAATCGAACTACTCTCAAAATTATTTGAACTTTTGTGCAAATCGGGGAATGGTGTTAGAAACTTAGGGTCGAGGCTTTCTCTGGCCTTGCTCATCGCGCCGCGGTGTTTGCTTAGTGTTGCCATCAGAGGGGGACGTGGGCCAGCGGGTCCGGGGGCCCCTCTGCCTTCCGGTTCCATCCACGACCCGCTTTTTGTAAAAAAGTGACTTGGGGGTGAACGTAGGTCATGAGGGTTAGACATTCTCTCTCTCCTTTTCAAGCTAGTTCGCACCAAGCCAGCAGCTATGAAGCCAGAATTGTGTCCTATTGGTTTAGTTCTTAAGCACTTTCCACAGAATGGTTTGTTAGTATCCAGGTGCGGGGGCGGGGGCGGGGCGGGGCTGGTTTTGGTCTGTTTTATAAGCTCTGTTATGTGGTGGTTTCACTGGAAAAATATTTTGAATTGGATAGCCAATGTGGCCTAAGGGACTCTGAAAAGGAAAGATCATTTTTCTCTCTGCAGAATGAAGTTTTCAGCCAGGAAACCCTGAAAAGAAACACCCAGGCCCCCAGCGCAAGCCGCTCCAACTCGTGTCCCCTTCCAAACCGGAAGCACAGTCTTGACGCCAGCTTCCTGCAGTGGCGAACTCCAGTAAGCATCTATTTTACGGTTACTGTCAGTTAGAACTTAACCTGCTACCCAGAGCAGGCCGCTGGACGTGGGGTGTGGAATCCGAGCTGCTGAACTCGTAAAGGGGCTTTAGGTCGGCTTCGAGACAGAGCAGCGGGTCCAGCTGTGGGGTGTGCCCCGGGCAGCCCCGCGCGGCTCCCTCCCTGGGGGTCGAGACTCCTGTGGAGCCCACAGGCGCTGAGCTGCCACTGCGAGCACTGCGGCCTTAGTGGAGGGTCCCGTGTGACCGAAGCTGTGCTGACCTGGCTGCGTTTATTGGATGGGGTGGATGGGGGCGGGGGGTCCTGCCAGGAGGGGGAGAATGTGGGCTTTCTCTTATACACATCTGAAACGGCAAATTCTGTCACATGTAGTTTAGAGCTTAAGAAAATCTTACTGATCGTGCTTACCTGGAAACCGTGTTAAGAAAACTGGGCACACACTGGGGGTGGCCCCTCACACAAGCCCTCCGTCTGACCTTCCTCGCTCCTNCTCACTCCCCCAGTGAAAAAGCAGGGGAGACCAGCCTTCCCTTGGGTTTCTAGGATTCCAGGGCCTCAGCCGGCTTCGCGGAGGCATCCAGAGAGCTGCCGCTAGGGGTCTGGTGGCCGTGAGCTCATGTCTGCTCCTCAGGGTGCACCTCACTCCACGGCAAAGCCACAGGTCTCCTCCACCGCCGTCAGCAGCTTCTCATAGAGCTTCTCGTACGACTCGTAGGGCGGGATGTCAATCCGGTTAAAGCTAGAAATAGACAGAGGTGAGACACACCGCCGAGCCAGCCTGGCCAAGGGCCTGCTCCCAGGAGAGGGGCGAGGGTGGGCGGGTGAACACTTGTGTGTACACCTGGGGCTTCTTGGGCAAAGATTTTCAAACCAGTGAAACCAGGTGAGTGCATCCTGGACAGATTAGGACAAAGCTGTCACCTTGTTTGGTTTGTTTTGGGGAGAAGTCATTTCTCAGACCAGGAACACATCCGCAGAGCACCGTGGTCAAAACCCCACTATCAGCTCCCTGCCCATGCATCAAACCCTCTAGGACTTGATCTAACCACACGGGGCAGTCTGGAGTATTTCCAGCAGAAACAGATTGTCTCTCAAAACCAACAAGATATCAGATCCCCAACGGGATTAGATGAACGGGCCAGGATTTCCTCGGGGATGTTCATTTCCAAAGCTGTGTCCAAAAGCCCTAAGAATCTATTTACCTCATAATGAATTCACAACTACAGAATTCTGAGCGAGAGGACACACAGAGGCCTCTTGAATTGCTAGGGGCTAAGCCATTAAGGACAGTTTCTGAGGAGGAGTCAGGCTACAGGGTGTGAAGTCTTTTTCAGGGGTCCTTCCCTGCTGGGGGTCGGGGAGGTGGCCGTGGGGGTCGAGCCCGCTGGACAGGCTCCCGTGGGCCAGGGGGCTGTCCTCCGTCTCACAGACATAGAGAACCCCCCCACCTGGACGTCGTGGCCAGCGTGGGACGCCCAGCCCCGGTTCCCAGCCAGGAACCTCCCCCCACGTCACCATACGTCCCGGCAGCGTCTGGAACCGGTTCTGGTGAACTGGAGGGGCACTTCAGACGTGGTTCACAGGGTGAGTGACTCGATTTTAAACCACAAAGGAACTAACCCCACTGAGGTATTGTTTAAGTGAGGGCTGAGGGAGGAAACATTTCTCAGTACACAAGGCACGTCTGTCACAGGCAGAGATCCGAGGAGGAGGAGAGCAGTGACCCCAAACTTAACCCTGCAGTGCTCCCTCCTGACGGCACCTGAGTGGGTGCGCACAGGGATGCACACACAAGCAGCAGGGGCCAGGGGAGTAGCCCCAAGGTCAGCCACGTCTCAGGACTTAACCGTGCTCCTGAAAGAGCCTCATGCTGACCCTGCTGTGTGGGCTGTCCCACAGGTGGACCCCCAGGGCGGGGCGCCGGTCCTTACCAGGTGTGGGCCTTGGGCAGGTTGTCCGTGTTGGCATCGATCAGGTGGATGGTGAAGAGCCGGGGCCCTGCGGCGCCTGTAGAGCCTTACAAGACAACAGTCTAGTTAACACGCTTCAGAGGTGGGCCCCCTGCCACCACCTGGGGCCCCATGCCCGTCCTGCCAGACGGTGTCAGGGTTCAGGTAACCCTGGGAGCTCTGCGCAGTCTTGGGATGTGCACATGATGGCCACGGAGTGACTAACATCAGACACCCTAGAAAATTCACGGTCGCAGGAAGAGCAAAGACGGAGCTGTCCTCTCACAGCCGACCATGAGCCTGCCCCAGGGCAGGTGTCTGAAAGCAGAATCCTAAGTCACCAGGAATTTGTTTAAAAAAAAAACCAGGAATGTCTAGCAAGCAGACCCCCTGTTGGCAGCGGGTGGCAGTGTCACGTGAAAAGCGGGTTCCGGCATCAGGAAACCCCAGAGGCCGGCGGGAAGACAGACAGACACGAACACCAGGACCAAAGCCCCAGGACAGGAGGGAACTCCCGGTCCAGGAGGGCTCAGGCTGAGGGCTCAGGCTAAGGACGAGGCTACAGGGAACATTCGCGTGAAACCTGCCCGCTCTCACTAGGAACACGTGAAGTCCATTTACTAAGTTTTAAGGTACTAATATTCCCAACCTTCTGCCAGGGTTATCAAGTGACAAAACCCCCAAATTTAGCATCAGCGCACAGGAGAGGCCCTTCCCGGGTGGAGGTGCCAACCACAAGCCCTGCGGCCCCTTCTGAGCTCAGCTGCATTACTGTACACGGCCGCCCCCAGTCCCCTTCCCGGGGACCCAGTCCAAGCCAAAAGGGACGCCTGGGAGGACGGCTCCTCACTGGACAAGGCAGCCGACCAGGCGGGCCAACGGATGAGGGGCCGAGGGCCCGGCCCGCACAGCATGCTTATGCGCTCAGGAGAACTCAGAAGTTAACCCGAGTGCTTTACAGCTGCTTTCCGTTCTGCTGGGCAAGGGGAACCCACCCCCTACCCCAGCCCCCCAGCCTTGCTGGCGGGGTTGTTCCCAGTCCAGCCCCGCGGGGACACCAGGCCAGCCGGCCAGCATCCGCAGCTGCAGGCCCATGGGCTGAGACACCCCGAGCAGGAGGCGTGGAAGACTGGTGTGGCTGACATGGGCTCCCATTGTTTACAGATGATTTTTCACCCTGGGAGAAGCAGTGGAGAGAGAAGAGGCCTCTGGATGAGTGACACTGCCCTGCCCGGCGTCCATCATGGAAGACCCGATGCCAGGAGACGTCCCAGGCCCCGCCCGGCCTAGCCCAGCCGCCTCTGCAGTCACCTTGCAGCGCCTTGAAGCCCTGGAGGGGGACCCGCGTGGAGCCCGTCACGAACTGCAGCAGCCGGGCCCGCCGCTCCTCGTCGAAGGTCTCCACCGCCTGCCAGAACCACCGGACCACGTTGCTGTCGGCCCCGCAGTGCTTCAGTCGTGTGTTGGACTTCCAGTCGTCCAGGTCGATCTTGTCCAGGCCGCCGATGATCAGCTGCGGGACGTGAGGGTGGGTCACTTCCCAGACACGCAATGCGATGGGCTGCCCAGGCTCCCGGGCCGTGGAGAGACCGACCGACCAACCACGCCCCAGTCAACCGGGCGATGTTCAGACAAGGGGACACCCCCCCCAACGCACACAGAGCCGGCCCGAGGCCCCCGTCTGTGTCTGCACTTCCAGGCTGGCTGCCACCCCCGGGGCACGGGGTGGCCACTGACGTGACATTTCCCCACAACTGAGTGCGCGTGCGTGTGCGCACACGTGCACTGAGGAGCCAGAAAGGCTACACAGGGCCACCTGCCCAGCGGGGCTGCCTCCCGGGCCCTCGCGGGCACACCTGGAGACATGTGGGGTGTAAAGTGTGACGCCCCACCGGGCAGTCACGTGCACTCTGGCATACCAGGGCAGAAGGTTGAAAGGCCCAAGCTACTTGGTGCCAGAGGCGGACAAGACGTAAGTCAATGGCTGCTTCCCGTGAAGATGGACAAGAAAGGGCAGTAACACCCCGTCCTGGGCCTGAGAACAGCCAGAATCAAGGTCAAGCAGCTGGCTAGGATGGGAGCGGCTGGTTACGGTCACATCCTCAGTGTAAGGTGACCCTTCGGGAGGAAGCACTGGGGAGGCTCCACGCTGGAGGCCTCTAAGTCAGGGGAAGCGGAGAACACCCTGACTGATGGCCCACAGCTGAACTGGACTCCCTGCCACCACACGGACGCCGGGCCTCATCAGCCCTGCTCGGGGCTCCCCGACGCCCATGCCTGTGGGGACCGTGCGGCCTCGCCCGCAGCCTGGCAGGGAGGCAGGGACCGCCCCGCACATAACAGCCCCTCGCACCCCAGCCCCGCACAGCCCACCTCCAGCTCCTTCTGGTCAAAAGGCTTCAGTAAGTGTTGAGGGATGAGCTCGTTAAACCCCTTCTGAAGAGCCAGGAACTGGGCCTCGATTCCCCTCATGAACCTCCAATTTACGTACAACCTGAGTGGAAAAGTCACACATTGGAAGCAGTAGCACAGTTGTTCTTTCCTCCGTTAGTTAGTCGGGGCTGACATCAGCTAAGCCCTGCCCGCCCGCCCCGCTGATGGGGAGGAACGGCCCCCTGCTGGTTGATGACCAGCCTAAGACGCAGAGGAAAGGAAGTCAGCCCCTCCCTTAGATGTGCTGATTTTCTGCTTGAAATCTGTCAGATCTGACCTGACCTGTTATGCCATAGTTCGAAAAAAAAACGTTTGAAAGTAAAATATAGGACCCTGAGAACGACACCCCCACATGTGTCTGAATACCCCCATGGAGTCGCTGGTTAGCTGTATGCCTTCAGAGAGGAGAGGACAGACCGGAGGGAAGACGCCCTGAGACTGAGCTCAGGAAGCTTCCAGGCTCCTCCTCCCCCTCCTGTGGCACCACCATCATCCTCCTCCCCCTCCTGTGGCACCACCGTCACACCCAGGACCGAGTGCTCCCTTGCCAGTCCCCCTGGGGCTCCGGGGTCACAAATCCCCCTTTAGAAGGTCAGCCCTCTACTCAGAGCCCCCATGCTGACGCCGCCGCTTTCGGGAAGCCTCTCCTGTGACTGGTCCGAGTGTGGGAAGGGAGGCTCGTGCAGCAGAGGCGCCGTGACCATCTCAGCGGTGACCGCCCCAGGGCGCCCCTCCCCGGGTGCCCCGAACACTGCCTACCGGACATATTCCTTCTTATTCTCCTCTGTGACAGGGACGTTCCTGCCGTTGGGTTTCAGTTCGTGCTGAAGAATCCGCCCGAAAGCATTGTGCTCCACGCAGAACGTGTGGTCGAGCACAGGAGTGATGTCGTTCTCTCTGGGGGGCACAGAGGCGGGGGTCAGGGCGGCCTTGGCTGCCACGAGGCGGCGCTCTCGCAGGCAGAACCTGGCTTCCACCTTCCCCCACAAGAGGAGGGCGATGGGAGCGATGCTGCTGGGGCTTCCGGACAGGGCGCCCAAGTCTCCGAGCAGACAGCAGGGAAGCGTGACGGGGATACTGAGTCAAGGGGCAGCCACACCAAGAAGATAGTGCCGCCCTGCCTCCAGGCAGCCTTTCCAAGGCTCCAGTGCAGAGAAGCCCTTGAAGGCTAGGGCTGGCTCCTTTGCCATGTTTCTGGGGACACAGCTGGGGTGGTTCTCCACAGGATGACCCCTGCACCCCAGCCTTAGCAGGTGGGACATGTGGAAGGAGCTGGACCTCCCATTCCTGTGAAATCAGCCCATTCATGAGGACCCCCAACATCCACAGCGACCCTGTAGCTGTGCCTATTGCTTTTAAGAGTTTTAGGATAATCTTAAAACAAAGGTGACTGAATATCAGGACTTTTTTGATATCTTTCTAGTCCC
This sequence comes from Raphicerus campestris, assembly GCA_006410735.1. Classification (NCBI taxonomy): domain Eukaryota; kingdom Metazoa; phylum Chordata; class Mammalia; order Artiodactyla; family Bovidae; genus Raphicerus; species Raphicerus campestris. The sequence goes on along the minus strand of SJYW01028917.1, from coordinate 856,510 downwards.
TCTAGGGGCTTCCCTGGTGGCTCAGCTGATAAAGAATCCGCCTGCAACACAGGAGATCTGGTTCGATCTCTGGATTGGGAAGATCTCCTGAAAAAGGGAAAGGCTACCCCATCCAGTATTCTGGCCTGGAGAATTCCATGGTCTATACAGCCCATGGAGTTGCAAAAAGTCAAATACGACTGAGTGACTTTCACTTCACTTGGTCCCTCTAGAGACCAGGAGACACCTCAGAGTGTTTAAAAAAAAAAAAAAAAACCACCAGGCCTGGGGATTAACAGCCACAATCATAACTGAATAATTCAAGGAAACAACAAAAGAAACTGGTCCATGAAGAGAAGCTGGTCAAACAGTATAGGACACAGTAAGTCAATTAAATATTTTTCTCAGATCAGCTTTTATGCTTCTGGTGGTTTCTCTTCTCCAGTTTCACACCCATCCTCCAGATACACACCCATGGATCTGGTGCACCCTAAGACAGGTGACAGGTGAATTTTCAGTTCCCTGAGTCGGTACTTACAGAATCCACACTAAGCTCTTATGGAGTTCAGGGTCCACCGATTCCAAATCAGAAAGCTGGATGGGCTTTCCCAGTAGCTGCTTGTAGAAAGGGACCGTGAAGCCCCCGTTGATGTAGTGTCCGTGGAACACAGCCAGGCCCATGATCCGACCCACAAAATGGAAGTAAGACAAGTGGTCCTGCAGGGGGCAGCAGAGAGCACCTCAGTGTTAGGAAGCTGCCCAGCGGGTGGACAGGCATGTGTTGCTCCAGGCTTCTCAGGAGACCCGTCCCACAGGCAGGAAGCTGAATCAGTGACTCACAGGCTGCACTCAGGACCCACCCGATCAAAGGTCACATAAGAGCACGACTCTGGAGAGGTCATCCGAATGACACTTCACGTGCCCTTGGTTCAAATACCTTCTCCAACCTGCTATTCAATTTGTGGGGCCCAGTGCAAAGTGAAAATGCAGAACCCCTTATTCAGAAATGGAGAACTTTGGTGTGATGGAGGCAGAGCGGCAACCATGAGCTGCTCCTTCTCAGCGCAGCGCCTGGTGCTGGCACAGGTCAGCTGGCACACTCCTCCCGCATGCCACAAGCAGATAAAGGCAAAAGGCAGCCCCCTTCTTCCTCTGCCATCTCTCCCCGATCCCACAGGAAAGCAGAAGAGAGAAAAATCCAGAGCAGGGACTGAGCGGGGGACACAGCCCAAACCAGTGCTGTTGCGGTTTGTAACCAGGGAAGCCCTGTTTCTACTCTTGGGTTGGAATTACAATTAGAGAGTGTCCACAATGGGCAAAGTCGCACCGACTGCCCCTCAGGGCCACGTGCGTGGTGGGGACCACAGGACGCGGCCCCGCTGCAGAGCCCTCCGCTCGCCGTGGGCCACCCCTGGGCCACATTCTGCTCCTGTTTCCTCACTGCTATGACAAGCAGCTAAGAGTATCAGCACACTGGCCGAAAAGGCCAGTTATGTGAGGGAATATTCCAGTCCTGGCTGGGAGGAGGATGGGCCTCGTGCCCCACTGCTCAGAATAACGCTGTCAACAAATACAGCCATCGAGCCGTAGCTCCCTCAGATGGCAGCAAAATGCTTTGAGTCCACAAGCCGCTCAATTGCACTCTCGTCTTTGAAACAGCATCCTCTGATCCCAGTCACTGAGGATAGGGGGTGGAAGCCATCCATCCTAATCCAGCTGTTACTCTGCCTTTCCATGTCTATTTGCCAGACTCTGGCATGCCAGACCTGCCAGGTCAGGCCTCCAATGAATAAACCCAGAACTGAGGTTGAAACTGGAAAGCCACTTAAATTAATACTTACAGGGTTGATTGAAGAATCTGGGTTGATTTGCAACATGTAAATGTTGTCTGTGGAGTACTGGAAGAGTCCATAGTAGGGATTCAGCATTTCATGGCACAGTAAGTAAAGCCACTCCCTAGAACCCACAACAAGAAGAAGACATGTTAAAGCCCCCTAGTTTTAGATCTTCACCACAGGACTGATAGACTATGCCCTCGGAAGCCAAACTGGTAAGGCTGCGTGGCTCTGAGCAAAGTGACTGGTACAGACTGGGAAAATAAGCTTCAAGAAGGAAACAACTGCTTCTAGTGGTACCAGAAAATCAAAACTTCAGCAACTCCGAAGTGGAGAACTATCTTTGGTTGCCGGGAATCATCACCAGCTCAGAGGCACGGTGTCTGTCAGCCTGCCTGCGCCCCAACGAAGGTTTTCTCTGCTACTTTGTAGAGATAAAATCTCAGGTGACAATGGGCCTTCCCTGGTGGTCCAATGGCTAAGAATCCGCACTCCCGATGCAGGGGCCCAGGTTCAATCCCTGGTCAGGTAACTATATCCCACGTGATGAAACAGTTCACGTGCCATGATGAAAGATCAAAGATTCCATGTGCAGAAACCAAGACCCACAGAGCCAAATAAATATTTTAATTTTTAAAAGGCCCAAATTAAAACCAAAACAGAAAACATGGCTCAAGTGCTGTGGTCAGGTTTGGTAAACCCAGGTATGCAGTCTTATACAAACACTTGTGTATCCTTGTCTTCTTTCTACTCAAAACTTCTTTAAAAAGACAACTTATTAAGTTCTAAAATTCTTACTCTTTGAAGTAGAAAACACAGAAGTGAGAAAATATGGAAGGATAAGCACAAATGCAGATAATCTGTCGGAGAAGCTTGTGAAAATACCCGCAAAATGATCACGCCAACACAAAGCGATGTATCGAACTCCAACAGGAAGGAACTGTCAGAGATGAGACGCCGAGTCTTAGGAAGCCTCTTTATTAGGAAGACAGGATTTCCCAACTCTGGTGCTTTGTTCAGCCCCAAGTTTCAGAGTTTGGATTTACAAAGAATTATTTTCATAAACACCCAGGACCTGCATCTGTCTAGACAGGAGGTGATTAAAATACAAGCACACATTCCGACTGAGCTGTGGACGAGGTATCGAGCACGAGAAAAGTTCCAGAAGTGGTCAAGGAAGAGCTATCCCCAGAGGCAGGAGAGAGAGAGAGGATAAAGGTTCAGACCCAGAGGCAGGGGCGAGGAGCAGACACGCACGCGTGGGAAACACACAGGTAACTGGCATCTCGGCCCTCCGTGACAGGTGTGGACCGTTCAGACACGGGGAAGACTCGACAGCTGAACAACGGGAGATCAGACTAGCGGCAGAAAAGCAGGGCTTCTCAGCTCTTTCCCCTGCAGCACTGTGTTCATCAAGGCAAGACTCCTCTCCACCTGGAAGACTTCATGACCATGGAAAACGGCAGAGAAAGCGAACTCCTTCCAAACCAAACTTCACCCAGCTGTTCCCATGCTCACCTGGGGACCATGACCCCAGCTACGCACGGAACAATGTAAAGTGAAACCATCAAGATACTGACTCTTGAGACATCCTGAGACTGGAAAGAAAAAGGCAGAGGAGAGAGAATGGAAGTAGTTTGACATGAATTTCGGACAAACATGAACAAGGAAGCAGAAGGGTCTCCCTGAAAAGAGGGACGGAAAGCCTAGAGCCCTTGTCTTGCTGGGAACAGAACTCATGTTTTCAGGGCACACATAAGTTACATTTGCCAGAAGAAAGATGCTTTCTAGACTCAATATGGAGAAGATCAAAGAAGAAACCTGGGACAATCTGGAAAGAAAAAGCACTTCCGAAGAGAGGCAGCTGCAGTGTGAGCACGTGCTCAGGAAGGACCGGGCTCAACCTGTATCCAGACGGAGGGGCAGGAGGGGAGAGAGGCGGACGTGACGGGAAGAGGCTGGAGGAAAAATTCTGTTCCCGGCCCCATTTACTTACTGACTTTTGGCAGCTGGAAAAGATCCCAACTTCACCCAGAGACGTAGTAAGACCCCCATATCACTTCTCAGAACCTAATTTTGCTGGTGCTGATGGCTGCAGGGGTGAGAACCTGCTTGTGTATTCTCAACTGTGAGGGTGGGAGGCTCTCCTGTCCCATGACCCCCAAGATGGGACCACTGTCACACATGACTGCACGCTAACCAGGCCCCTTGCAGCACCTACTGGAGTTGAGGTTTGCAGTCACTGGTGATTCTCTGACTTGTAACCTTGTCAGAGAGGGGACTCCTCCGCAGGGGATGGGATGCTTCAGAACTGGGGTTCTGCTAGTGAGTGACAGCAAGCCAAAAGAGGAGGAAGTCAGTGAGGAGGGGGTGGGAAGAATGAGCAGGATGGTGGATACGGGCAAGGAGGCCTGGAAGACAGGAGTGGGGGAGAAAAACAGGAAAAAGGTACAGCATCGATGGACGATGGGTGTCCCCGGATGGGGACAAACGGCACGCAAGTGACTGAAACCAGACTCTCATCAGACAGTGAGCCTGGTGCAGGGAGACGGTAGAGCAAAGTCAGAGTTCTGATGAAAACGATTTTCCTTCTAGAAGTCTATCTATAAGAGGCCAAGCTATCAAAGCGAAGATTATAAGACATTTTCAGACCTAAGATCTTGGAAAATTAACCCCACACACACCCTTTCTAAGAAACCTACTTGAAGATATACTCCAATAACACTGGGGAGTAAGCCAAGGAGTAAGTAGCCACGGCAGCCACAACAATGGCTCCAGCCCAAGAAAGTGGTGATGTCCCCGGAAGACAGCTGTGCAGGAGGTCTAGAGAAGCCACGTCAGAGGACAGGGCCTCCACAAGAGAGGATGGGGATGGGAGGGGGCAACTGGCCAAAGGCGATATTCAATGGAGCAACAAAGACAAGACCTGGTTTAAAAGAAGAAGAAATTCTTAGAAAAATTAAAATTTGCTCAAAAAGATAAAATAAATGATAGCATACCACTTAATCCCTCAGGGAACAATATTTACATCGTCATGAAAGTGAAGTCACTCAGTCGAGTCTGACTCTTTGTGACCCCATGGACTGGAGCCCACCAGGCTCCTCCGTCTATGGGATTTTCCAGGCAAGGATACTGGAGTGGGTTGCCATAATATAAAACAATGTATTGACTTTCGACTCTTACAAATAATACATAAGCACAGGAGACTGACTTAATTTTGGTTACAGAACAAAATGTAAATCTTTGGCCTTGACACTATAAAAGTTATACTACAGATAATGGAATGCAAGAGGTAAGAAGTCGAAGGAAGGCAAAGTCAGGAGCATTGATATCCTTCTCTTATGAAAAAGAGAGGCCAAGAGACAGTGTCTCTAGTGGACAACAGAAAAATAAAGGCGGAAACACACCATGCACGGTTGCAAAGCCAACGGCAGGAAAACTGAAGACACTGAGATTCCAAAGCTGGAAAGGATTGAATTTGATCCTCACCACAGCCATGACCTAGTCTATGCGCCTACAAACACTCATCACAGGGTCAGCAGATAAAAAATGAACTTGACCAAGCTCATGATCTGGACGACTGGTACTATTAAAACAAACAGTTAAAAGAGCCAAAGAACTGTTGTCTCAAAGGTGACAAGAGGGAAGACAGGACACGTAACATAGTCATGAAAAACTATTACCTTTAAAGTCATCTGAACTATTTTGTCCAAACCCCACTTTACAAAACCCCTCTGACACAAAGGCAATATACACGCCTTCCTCCCTCCCACCCGAGAGTCCTCTTAGGGCAAAAGCCAGGCTGTCCCCACATTAACTTCCGTTCAGAAAGTTCAGTGAGTGCACTGTCTTCCCAGGCCAGATGGAGAAGGGAGTAAGGTTAAAAGTTTAATTCAAACTTTGTAACAAGTGAAGCGATGATTGGGTCAAGAGCTGGGTCTCAGCGAGACGCTAGCAAGCACACGCTTTTAGGAATTCTTTTCCTAAGAATGTTCTCTGATGGCAAGACCCGAGTTCTGACTTCCCTGAGATCAACACCAGGAAGGGGCAGAGGGCCGCTCGGCAAACATCTGCTCACAGGTGCGCCGACATTCATGTGGAAGCGGGGGCACGCGAACCTCTCACCTCGCCACCCCGCCATAGTCCAAGCCTTCTTCTCCCCGGAACTTCACCATGAGGCGCTTTTTCAAGTCTTTTGGTCGCATCTTCATTATCTGGCGATAAGACTCCTGCACGACAAAATTACAGTTTCAGAGAGAAGAACTTGTCTTATGTTTAAAGTTATAACATGATGAAAGGTTATTTATGATGGAGCCCGACTATAAATAAGATCCAAGCTGATTTTTAAGAATTCTAATCTGAGTCCTGTCTGGTTCCTGTTCAGGATGTTACTTTGGGCTCTGGCTCACTGCTCCTTCTTCACCTTCCTCCCACCATCACTCTCTCAGAAACAACAAAGCTCATGGCAGCTAACACTGAACCCAAGGACACACACAGGTACCCTCAGCACAATCATGACATAAGTATTAAGCGTCCTCTCTAGGGTTGATTTTCTCCACCCACATGAATTCCAGTGCGTCCTCTAAGTTTATATGCTTTAGCCAAATGAAGACCTCATAAGAGAGTGAAATAATAAGAAAGAAAGAGTAAAAGAATCTTGAGCCTGGTTTTACATCTGAAGTCAAAAAGCACATTTTCCCACTGAGTCAAAAAGCCAAGGAGGTGTTCACTGGGACATAAAGCAGCTTATCAGACACAGGAAACAGGTGATCAGCCTAACAGGGCCTCAGAGTCAGCCTCTGGAGTGGAACCAGCTCAGTGTCTGTGGGCATTTTCAATGAAAAGGCACTTAAGAACCTTTTCTTGCTTTAAATTTAACAGGATTCAAAAGCAACCATTGCAAGAGGCGAGGGGATGTTGAATGGAAATGATCTGGCAGCAGCATGTCCTGACAGCCGTTTAAGACACTCAGTGGGCAAAACCAGGCACTTGAGCCGCTCCACTCGTGCGGGCCGGGCACTTTGGAGAAGGCGCTGAGTGGCCCCCCGGATGCTGTGGGCCAGGAGAGCCTGAGCCTCAGCGAGGCTTCCAGAGAGGCCAGTACACAGCTGAGACTACCGATGATGGCGGTCCTGAGAAAAGGGCCCTGCCTGCCAGAGGTCCCCTATTTAGGGAGCCCGATGCCACAGGGCAGCTGGACAGAGAGGTCAGCACGCCACTCAGAGCCAGAAGGGAGAGGGAGGCCACTGGCTCCTCCAGGGAGACAGTGCCCTACAGGGAGGTGGCGGGCCAGGCCCCGCGCGGGGATACTCGGTTCTGAGGATGCCGTGCCAACGGCAGGAAGTACCATCCGTACAATGCAGGTGCGGGATTTATAGTACCACTCCGTACTGGTTCTATACAGATCGCTAGATCTTCACTCAGAAGTCATCGATTTTTAAACCCTGACCACAGGAGGAAATACTGATCCCTCTCTTGCCTGGGGCTTCAGCCCTGATAAAGCCCTGCATTTCACCCCTGACACACCAGACAGGAAGCAGAACTCGCTGTCCACTGACCGGGGAAAGAGTCCGCCTGACGGCCAGCTGCCCCGAGCCCCGTACCTCAAATATCTCCTCTCTCGACACCTCGACGCGGCAGTGGCCAGCCTGGGGCTGCTGCAGGGAGAGCTCGTGCCTGAGGACCTTCAGCTTCTGGGCCAGGTCTCTCTCATGCCTCTGGGCAGGCAGCTCCTCGTCCTCCATGGAGCCCTCGCTGGGTGGGAGTGGGGGCTGGCTGGGCTCCTTCAGCTGGCACTGGTGACTTGAGGAGAACAGAAGCGCTGAGGCCACCCCAAGGGCAGCAGCCAGTGGTGTCCCCCCCCACACACCAAGGGACCGAGAAGAATAGTCAGGACCCTCACTTCCAGTCAAGAGTGCTTCCCCAGCGACACAACTCTGTACGCAGATACGTGAAAACCGAGGAGGCCACCCTCAGACCATCCTTTTCATCAGACGTTACCGGAAACCCCAAATGAACTTCCTGCCCGACCCAACAGGTGTCCAGAATATAACAAAGGAGACCCCCATCTCCACCTCTCATACATTCTCACTGCCACGAATAAACACAGAAGCTTCTAGCATTCGTCAGCATCTAGTGCCGACGCACTCTCAGTGGGGCCTCGGGGCTGAGAATGCACGGAGGTGACCGGACACTGAAATCAGATGCCAGTGGAGGAGGTGACACGCTGAGGAGTAAACCAGGGAGCGTGGTGGGGCCACTCCTGCTCTCATCCAGGGATCTCCAGGGCTCCTCCCGGAGGCGCAAGCCCAGGGACAGAGGCGGCCCAGGACCAGCTATCTGCTCTGCTCCAGTTTTGCTGACTTACGTCAGCTCTCAGTGACAAGCACCTCCGGGCTCTCATGTTTGAGGACACACATCCCTTATCCTGGGACGTGGAGCGTGGGATCCAAGGTCATCTCCAGACCCAAGTCCCCTGGGAATGACGGTCTGGGAAGCCAAACGGCGCTCTAGACCAGCCCTCCCCCGCAGTGGTGAGCAGGCCCCAAGGGAAACCTCACTCCGCTGCTTCCCACTCTGAGGCCACCCGTCTTATCAGATACACGTGTGGAAGCTCTGAGAACGAAGCTGCGCCAGCTTGGGGGGTTGATTTAGGCTGCAACTCAGTTATAGGCTGGCTGTGACACCGGCCTTCAGGATTGCACCTAGCTGGCTTCAGAGTTTAACACACGTGACTATCCACTCAGTAACTGGCGTACTTTGCTCACGCTCATTCTCTGCTAACCAACAAGGCAGCCGACAAATGAAGGGAAACACCAGCAGAAAGCATGGCACTGTGATGGCACAGAGGCTGCAAAGAGCCGCCAAGAGCCTTACGTCATGATGTGGTGCAGCCGTGGGTCTGTGAACTGGGTGGTTCGGTTGTTGTGATCCACAAAATAGATTCTCCCGGAAACCGTGCTGCGGACCTCCCAGCCGGGCGGCAGTGGCCCAAGCTCGTCGCAGTTCACGCTGTTGAGGTCTCTACCAGGAATGAAGACACACAGCGGTTTGTCCATCTGAGCATGGAGGCCTGAGACCAAAACTTCAGTGGCAGAAGCAGGGGCGCCCCTGTATCCAGGGGCTACGCGGGCCACTCGAGGTGCTACTTACACCAAACGCCCACCAAGGCCTGGCCTCCGTGGTGCAAGTGGCAGCAAAATCCCATGGATAAAATCGCAACTGTCAGAGCCTGAGGTCATGACAGGGAGCATGGTCTGCCTGGGAATTCCATTCCTTCCACCAGAGAGGACCGAAGCACCGCATCCAGAGGATGCAACGGGAACCTCGATCGAACTTTTGGCCAGCCCAGTAGCAGGGGGATCTGAATGCTGCCGGAGGCCTCTCTAGGTCCACAAGTTAATGAGATGTTCAAGGTCAGAAGGGTCTCTACGTGGGAAAGCTCCCAGAAGACACGTTTTCTCCAGCAGACAGGGGTATGAGAACATGCACTGGAAATCCTCCCATTCTAGAGAGCTGCACCAGGACAAGGGCGTCTCTCATTTTTGAGTCACTTTTGTTAATAAGCAAGTAGCTCTAAGTCTAACCTCTTGATTAATTATTTCAACCCAGTCCACAGTCACCTGGGAGCAAGCATTACTGACCACGATGCTTTTCTAATGAGCACAAAAGCCTGGCCTTCCTTCCCGAGAGTACCAAGGAGATAGCTCATTCATTTGCAGGTGATACGTCCATTCTAATTATAGACACTGAATTGTAATTTCAACATAGATTTGGAAAATCAAAGGCAAGAAGCTTGTTCTCAGATGAAACAAATTATGAATAAAAAGGAAATGAGCATTACTAAAATGTTATTGGCAGTAATGCTATTCTGAAACAAACAAAAAAAAAATTCTAAGAAAAAAAAAAAAAGAAAGCAGAGCAAAGAGAAAAAAAGAAACTTAACTCCATTACAGGTAGGGGAGGGGCAGGGATCTCTCTGACCTGGGCTCAGATGTATGGCCTTGTAGAAGGAATTCGTATAGAAAAGCTTCATCTCCCCCAGGAATGGTCCCCAAGGGACTGAGGCAATAGGGATGGTAAAGTAGAAGAGAAAAAGGGTGATAGAGTCTTTATATTTCCTGTTTAACTTTTTATTATGGAGAATTTTAAGCATATAAGAGAGACCATAGTGAATAACCAGCTTCAACAATTACCAGCACATCACCAACCTGCTTCCGGGGCTCCCCATTCACTCCCCCACTCCAATTATTTAAAGCATCACGTCAGATACCAGATCATTTTATTCAGCAATATTTTTAGTTTAAAATGAGAGCAACCATTATCTTGAAGGTTTTTCAAGTAAGTGCATTTGATTTCATCTAAGGGTGAGGGTCTTTTCCAGTTATGGAACCTGATTTCAAGACCCAGGATCGCTCTCTAAACTTTAGTCTAAAGGACCCAATTGTGTTACAGCAGCTGCTGACCAGCTCCGGGGAGGGAGAAGCAGAGCTGGGACTACCGCCGCCCCTGCCCGCCTCGAGAGAGTCTGAGTCAGGACCTCTGACAGCCCACCCTCTAGGCCTACATCTCCATACCCTAAGGGCTGTATCACCCACAGCCAGAGGGTCCAGGCACTGCTGGAGCGCAGCCCTGCTGGTGAGCCACTCAGGAAACCTACCTGGGTATCCTGGGGTCGTGCCACGTGCTGACTCCCGTCTGCGTGTGCAGGAAGTACACCTGGCCCTGTACCGTGGTTCTCTGCTCTGCACGACACAGTGGGGACACGGTCAGTGACACTCACTCCAAGGAGTCAATCCTGTAAGCTCGGAGGCCCCGCTTCCTTCCCACAAGTCTTTCAAAGGACCAAGAGAAGGGTGTGAAGGGCAGGAGTGAACCTGGCCTGTGGACAGATCTGTTCCCACCTGGAGAGGCGGCCACACCCCTCAAGCTGCCACACCCCTCAAGCTGCCACCTCGGGACTCATCCTGCCTCCACCTGTCCCCTGCAACAGCTCAGACTTCCAGTCTCATCTGCCCCATCTATGTGGATCCTCCAGCATGGATCTACATGGATCCTCCTCCACTTGGGCGCTTCCTCTGTGGTCAAAAGATTCCTCTGTGGTCTTGTCAAAAGATTCAGTTTCACCTTTCGTGATAGTGGTACGTCTTATCACTCCCACCCAAGGCCGACCTTCCCACATTCAGATCCCAGGGCGACACAAAGAGCTTCATCCAGACCCCCNATTAATTATTTCAACCCAGTCCACAGTCACCTGGGAGCAAGCATTACTGACCACGATGCTTTTCTAATGAGCACAAAAGCCTGGCCTTCCTTCCCGAGAGTACCAAGGAGATAGCTCATTCATTTGCAGGTGATACGTCCATTCTAATTATAGACACTGAATTGTAATTTCAACATAGATTTGGAAAATCAAAGGCAAGAAGCTTGTTCTCAGATGAAACAAATTATGAATAAAAAGGAAATGAGCATTACTAAAATGTTATTGGCAGTAATGCTATTCTGAAACAAACAAAAAAAAAATTCTAAGAAAAAAAAAAAAAGAAAGCAGAGCAAAGAGAAAAAAAGAAACTTAACTCCATTACAGGTAGGGGAGGGGCAGGGATCTCTCTGACCTGGGCTCAGATGTATGGCCTTGTAGAAGGAATTCGTATAGAAAAGCTTCATCTCCCCCAGGAATGGTCCCCAAGGGACTGAGGCAATAGGGATGGTAAAGTAGAAGAGAAAAAGGGTGATAGAGTCTTTATATTTCCTGTTTAACTTTTTATTATGGAGAATTTTAAGCATATAAGAGAGACCATAGTGAATAACCAGCTTCAACAATTACCAGCACATCACCAACCTGCTTCCGGGGCTCCCCATTCACTCCCCCACTCCAATTATTTAAAGCATCACGTCAGATACCAGATCATTTTATTCAGCAATATTTTTAGTTTAAAATGAGAGCAACCATTATCTTGAAGGTTTTTCAAGTAAGTGCATTTGATTTCATCTAAGGGTGAGGGTCTTTTCCAGTTATGGAACCTGATTTCAAGACCCAGGATCGCTCTCTAAACTTTAGTCTAAAGGACCCAATTGTGTTACAGCAGCTGCTGACCAGCTCCGGGGAGGGAGAAGCAGAGCTGGGACTACCGCCGCCCCTGCCCGCCTCGAGAGAGTCTGAGTCAGGACCTCTGACAGCCCACCCTCTAGGCCTACATCTCCATACCCTAAGGGCTGTATCACCCACAGCCAGAGGGTCCAGGCACTGCTGGAGCGCAGCCCTGCTGGTGAGCCACTCAGGAAACCTACCTGGGTATCCTGGGGTCGTGCCACGTGCTGACTCCCGTCTGCGTGTGCAGGAAGTACACCTGGCCCTGTACCGTGGTTCTCTGCTCTGCACGACACAGTGGGGACACGGTCAGTGACACTCACTCCAAGGAGTCAATCCTGTAAGCTCGGAGGCCCCGCTTCCTTCCCACAAGTCTTTCAAAGGACCAAGAGAAGGGTGTGAAGGGCAGGAGTGAACCTGGCCTGTGGACAGATCTGTTCCCACCTGGAGAGGCGGCCACACCCCTCAAGCTGCCACACCCCTCAAGCTGCCACCTCGGGACTCATCCTGCCTCCACCTGTCCCCTGCAACAGCTCAGACTTCCAGTCTCATCTGCCCCATCTATGTGGATCCTCCAGCATGGATCTACATGGATCCTCCTCCACTTGGGCGCTTCCTCTGTGGTCAAAAGATTCCTCTGTGGTCTTGTCAAAAGATTCAGTTTCACCTTTCGTGATAGTGGTACGTCTTATCACTCCCACCCAAGGCCGACCTTCCCACATTCAGATCCCAGGGCGACACAAAGAGCTTCATCCAGACCCCCGCCCCACTCCTCTTGGCTCTCTTTGACATTTGCTTGCCTGAATTCTTCACACAACTGCTATCTTAGAAGCTTGGAGCAAGGGCGGATACGTTAAGGAGGAGCAGGATTTATCAACCATCACACTGACACACCCGCTCTGCAGACACCAGCGGTTCTGGCAGGCACACGGTACCAGAAAAGGTCTGAAACCGGAGAAGGACACGTGGCCGACCGCACTTGGAATGGCGGGCGCGCACCCTCACCGTAGCCTTCGGGCAGCTCCGGCGACTGGTGGCCATGAGGCCGGTTCTGTGGCGTCTGGAGCGACCCTCGCACCTCAGGGTTTCGCAGTCGCTGGGCCTGAAGTCTTTGGTCTTGACTCGGGGATTCCACAAACCTGCAGTTGCCCCCGCCGGCCGCGGCCCCGGGGCCATCCGTGTACGGCGCAGGCTCCTCCATGAAGCAGCTGAGGGGCCTTCCAGGCCCGGAGTCTTCATACACAGTTCTGGAAGGGGGAGAGCACAGCCCACGTGACAACACCCGCTGAAGCCAGACGCGCCCCCACGCCCCCAGTTCACGCTGCGCTCTCACACCCCTTTATTCTGCTTCTCACAGACAACACAGAATGCCCCCCGGGCTTAGTTTCATAAACTTCATCCTGTCCTTTTTCCCTGGGAAGCCAAACTTGTTCAGGAAGAATCAATGGCCCGAGGAAGCCATGTGTGAAGTGCCGCTGAGGCCAAGGCAGGATTTAAACTTGGGGACAGCTGAGAGGTCGGCAAACGCCAACCTTTAACTATGAGAAGCTCAGAAAAGGAGGTTTCAATTTTCTTGGAATCAAATTCAAACATTACATTTGCCTTGTCATTTTATAATAGAACTCCTGGTTACATCAAATATTACAACGACTTTAAAAGTGACTTTTAACATAAATCCTTATCCCCTGAACAACTGTGAAGACAATTTACCTTAATAGGCTATTTTCCCTTTTAAGCAAGTACTTTTGAAAAACATTTTACACTGGAAAATTTCAGAGAAACACAGAGGGACTAGCTCAGTGAACGCCCTACAGTCTTCACCCATCTCTGATACCGTCCGGCGGACATGTGGCCAGCGCTTCCCCCCTCCACAGGATTATTCGGAAAACAATCCCCACATTTTACCATCTCACCATTAGATATTTCGGCACATATCTCTGAAAGATAGGCCTTTTACCATCAGCATGATCCCAAAAATGGGTCATCATAATGCCAGTCAGTATTCAAATTTTGCCTGTCCACTATCTCATTAATCAGGATCCAAATAGATCCACACACTACATCGAATAGGTGGGTCTCTTAAATCTTATTTATTAAATTTACAGGTTCTCTTCCTTCCTTTTTATTCCCTTCTTCTCCTTGCAGTGTATTTGCCGAGGACACTGGCTCAGGTCTGCTACACTACAGGGAATCCCACTTCTGGATGGGGTTTGCTATAGTCCCCTGGGGCTGGGCAGCCCATTCCCGTCCCTGGGGCCCCCAAGATCTCTGTTCACGTCAGGTTCTCTCTCCTGATGGTGTCAACAACTATTAACGGCATTAAGAGTTAATGCACTGGGGATCGAAAAATCATGATAGTGACCAACAAGAGCTCTTGACAGTTTGCGGGTTTGGTTTTTATAACTTATTTCTTTCTGTATCGTCATGAACTCCACGGATTGGTTTGATGTGTTGCAGTTATCATTCTTGACCAATGCTCTCAGGCCAGTGGGAACCTCTGTAAACTGGACCCTGAGTCTTTGGGGCACGAGCCTACTAGTCTTGACAGCTTCCTTTACAGACAGGAAACTGGGTCGCAGTTGTACCCCGAAGTCCCTCCCTGCACCTCAGGTACTCAAGGCAGTGAAAAGGCATGAGGCACGCTCTCCTGCAGCACGAGCGCTGGTGGCCCGGACACGCACCCTTCGCTCTCCAGCAGGCCTCTGCAGTCCACCACAGAGCCGCCGGTGCCGATCCTGTCTCGTGTCTGTAAACTGACTGAAAAGAAAAGGACATCTTGCATTAAAATCCAGGGATATTTTATACAACTGCAATATAGTGAGCCACTACAAATGTATAATTTATATACGATATGATTTTTTAAAGGGAGGCGTCTGTCTCCGCACTCACATTACACATGCCTGTGCTTTCAAGTATGAGACATTTCACTCAGTGGCTCCACACCGCCGCACACCACCCAGACCCTTCCTTGTGAACGTGGAACAGAAGGAGGTGCTGTGTTTTCCACGCTCTCCATAAAAATAACACAATATTCACTTTTTCCAAGTTGTCTTGTTTTTTAAAGATTCTGACTTATGCTGGATAAGGACACAGAGAGCACTCTTTGCACAGTCTGGACGCGTCTGTGTATCTACTCTCCGTCCCTAATACAACCAACAAAGCCACGATGAAGTTGCTTCCAGATACTGGTTTTGTC
Organism: Raphicerus campestris; assembly: GCA_006410735.1. Lineage (NCBI taxonomy): Eukaryota > Metazoa > Chordata > Mammalia > Artiodactyla > Bovidae > Raphicerus > Raphicerus campestris. The sequence goes on along the minus strand of SJYW01028917.1, from coordinate 841,410 downwards.
CCGCATGTCTCTCCACAAAGAAAAGGAAACATCGCAAACAGGCAGAGAGTGAGAACTCTGTCATCAGGAGAGTTTGCAGGATGGATACTCACTGTTCATTTATCTTGGGTCAGATCTACGTAGCTGACTCACTGGAAAAGACCCTGATGCTAGGAAAGATTGAGGACAAGAGGAGAGGGGCCAACAGAGGATGAGATGGTTGGATGGCATCACTGACCTAACGGACATGAGTTTGAGCAAACTTTGGAAGATAGCGAAGGACAAGGAAGCCTGGCGTGCTGTAGTCCTTGAAGTTGCAGAGTCAGACACAACTCAGCAACTGAACAACAAGTTCTACATAAGACAAGACCTAAAAGATTTGGGGTCATAAGTCATTCTGTGTGCTACTGAAATACTATGGGGTTTTTATTTTGGATTTCCTGCAATGCAGGGTCAATATCTGAGTTACTCCGAAATGCTAATAAGAAGGGGGTGGAGAATAGGATGAACGGCTTAACCAACAAATTAACTTCCAGCAGAATATGTTTAGTCAGCATTTCTCAGCATTAGCATGTTTTGTGCCTTCATTCTAAGTAAGTCAATCTTCTGTAAAATCACAGGACACAGACGCCTTCAGAAACCCCGCTGCCTCCTGCACACGTACTGGTCTTCCTGTGGCGCCATCTCAGCTCATGCATGCGCGGCCACCATGTCTACCATCTGCGCTTGGGTAGCGGGACAAATGTGGGGACTAAAAGTACATCAAGAGTTACAACCCTACATCTTTGTGTACCTTAGTCACTTTAACTCCACCTTGAACGACTAAATGAAGGGAATCGGATAAAGTAACAAAAACCACACAAGATGAAACTTTTAGTACTGGAGAGATGGCCCCCAAATGTGGCCTGTCCTTCACATATGTCACCATGGGTCAGTGGCTTCGTGTTTTCTCAGTGATGAAGAGCTGGATGTTAAGTTCTGTAAAAGTTATCTCTTTAGAGATGAGAAAGTTCTTACCCACTATTTGGCCACGAACTGCATCAGTATCTGAGGGGTTTAGTTTGCACAGATCCAAACGCTGGTCTGCAAACAAACAATTCAAAACTTAACCTGGGGAATGTTAACTAGGGAGGAGGGCAGGAATTCTGTATTCAGTATTCAAAAATAGTAATAAACAAAATGATGGCTCATAAGCCTTCCTCGGTGCATTAAGAGGCAGAAAAGCGTCGAGCTCTTACAGCCAGTGTCTTTTAATCTGCTGACGGCGTTGGAGAGCAGCCGCACACACCCCAGGAAGCCGGCTCCCTGCTTCTTGTGAACCTTCTTGTGGTTCCACACGCTGATGGTTATAGAGTCCGTTTTTCCAACATATCTGAAACCAAAGTGCAAATTCATCTTTAATTGCATTTCTATATTACAACAGCCCATTGAGATTCCATCTGACTGACTTGTTAGTCCAGAAGAATTCTCTGAAAATACTGTTGGCTCTATATGCACAAGTACAGGCACTCGATGAATATCTGTCTACCGACTCCAACGGGCGGCAACAGGGCTGCAGCTGATTATGTGAGCAGCACGTGGAGATGACTACATGCTGACGATAACCTTATAACAGGGATTTACTAGATCTTAATAGTTTCGAAGATAATGGCAGGATTCATAAGCTCCCACCAATCAGGCTGCATAAAGAATAACCAGTCTGCAACAAAGGACTCCTTACAGACCCTCCATCCACCCAAAGCTCACGGAACAGCAGAGCTCGACAGGAGACCCCTGCCTCTCAGGGCAGGTCAGCCACAGGGGAGCTTCCAGGACTTGGACTGACAACTGCTTTCCAGGCCACCTCCGATGCCACAGTGTAACTGAAAATGGGCCTCAGGATCCAGCTACTAAAAACCCCCTCAAAACCAGCACAGTCTGTGGCATGGTGGCAAAACAAAGCAGTAATCGTTGAGCGTTACCTGACAAAAATTTCTTAGCAAGGACATGAAAACAGAGGTGAATATAAAATAGTAATTTTCAAAGGGCAATCCACATAATGAATGGATATAAGAAGTTGTCGGATGGCATGTGGGCTGATATACATTCACTCATACCAAACTTTATTTGCTCTTGCAAAAAAATATGTGTGTGTTAGTTGCTCAACAGTGTCCGACTTTTTGTGACCCCATGGACTGTAGTCAGCCAGACTCCTCTGCCCATGGAATTCTTCAGGCAAGAATACTGGAGTGGGTAGCCATTCCCTTCTCCAGAGAATGTTCCTGACCCAGGGATCAAACCTGGGTCTCCTGCATTGCAGGCAGATTCTTTACCATCTAAGCAAAATTTTTTAAATCAGCATATATGTGTGTGTGTGTGTATAAAATATTTGTGTAATATGTGGAGAAGGAAATAGAAACCCACTCCAATACTGTTGCCTGGGAAATCCCATGGACAGAGGAACCTGGCAGGCTACATCCATGGAGTCCAGACATGACTTGGCGACTAAACAACAATAGCAACATAATAAATATGTATAAGAATGCATTTTAAATAGTGCGTTTTACATTTATGCTCATGGTTTTGCTAAAAAAAGAGTAGCACATAGAGGACCTGAACTATAGCCCCTTTTTCCTGTTAGAGAGGGCTAGGAGATTGAATGTTTGAAGATCACAGTTACAGAAGCAAGCCATAAACAATGTATGGAAACAAATGCAAGAACTCCCAAGTGTATGAATTCTAAAAGTGGGCGCTGGGTCTTTGGCCATCCACCTGTGTTACCAGAAAGAAGCTGGTAATCCCTTTCTTAGAAAAATGCTTCTCTTACAAGGTAGACACCTCCTCCTCTGTCATTCCCAAGGGCCTTGCAGAATATCCGACTCACAGGTCGTAGTGCTGGTTCCACTTTGGGTCCAATGTGTTCTTCACAGTGTCCGTTGAGTGGCACTGCCCAGATCCGTCCACAACAATCTTTGCAAAAGGGTCAGGGAGCCCTGGAGGAGAGGGGACAGCCACACTGGATGAGATGACAGGTCTGCTAGTGCGACACAGAACATGGTCCCACAGGTAAAGGGCACTTCAAGATCACCTAGCTATCCTGGTGCATTTCATTCTCAAGTTTAAGGTTAGTTTCGATCAGCAAGATAAGTTATTTCCATTAAGCTTTCTAAGAAAAGCAACCCAGAATGACATCCTCCTCAGATTTTTAGACACTAGTAATGAAACTCTAAAAACAGGCTTAAATTCAGATTTCCATTTCTGAAGATCACTACTAGTTGAATGGAGGAAAAAGTGTCTACAAATAAATGTATTTGTACTTTCTAAAAAATAATACTTGGACATTGTGTTTGCTGGTCTTTGTCTATTTTATCTCTGGAAGCAATATTCACCAAATTTTCATTAGGTAGGGTCTTAATTGCTGGAGTATGAATGAGACAGGTTTATAAGATCAGAGAGGTGGCCAGGTCTGAGAGACAGACCTGGCTGGGACCCGTCCCTCTGCACCTTCTTAGCTCCTGAAATAAAGCCCGTGAACCTCAGTTTCTTCACCTGAGAGTGTCAGTAACACACCACTTAGGAACCAAGCAGCATTCTGGTGAGGATCAGAAAGAGTGTGAAAATTTTCCTGCTGCGGGCACCTACTTTATAGTAGCTGAGCTTCTTACGAAGCGTTTCCTTTCATAAGAAAATGACTCTCTGTTATTTTTATTTTTACAGTTCCTTTCATTACACAACTTTTCAAGTGTGATTTAATTTATCAAATTTGACTATCAGTTTTACTGAAACTCAGACGCTTTATAGAAAAATGTCTCATCTGTATTTGAGTGGAGAACACTTCAGCAGAAAGCAATATATTAATGGATGGAAAGGCAGAGAAAACAGTGTGGCCAGAATAGGGAATGAGACAGAATTTTTCTTGCTTGAGTTATAAATTCTGTGCCTTGGAGCTAAGGAGCCTCTGTGCCATAGTCAACCGGGAAATGAAGTTTGTCAAACCATGGGCTTCTATTCTTTTCTTTTAGGAGAATACACCCAGTGTTTTTTGAAAAAGTTGTAAATTTCAGAAATATGTGAAGAATATTAATAGTGTAAGAGAGCAAAAATGGGTGTTTACTTACTGAAGAAGTCTTTCTTTGCAAGGTTCTTGGCACATAATACTAAAAACAAACAAACAAAAAAGGCAAGAGTTAGCATTTATGGCAAGATTTTCATCATAGTCAGTCGCTGTGGACAGAACTGTACCCCACCCAAAACTCCTATGTTGGAGGTCCAGGCCCTGATGCGAAGGTATCCACAGGTGGGGCCCTCAGGAAGTGCTTGGGGTTAGCTGGGGTCATGCGGGTGGGGCTGTCAGGATGGGGGTCTCTGCCTCTATAAAGAAGGGCCCACAGCACATGCCCTCACTCGGCTCTCCATGTGAGGATGCATGAGGGGGCCATCTACAAGCCAGCAAGAGGGCCTTCGCCCAGAACCAAATCTCCCCGCTCCTCATCTTAGGCTTTTCCAGCCTCCTATGGGAAATAAATGTTTGCTGTGTAAACCGCCAGCCAATGGGATTTTGCTAGTGGCCCAAACTGGCTGAGGTGCTAGCCTATATTTGTAATAGGGAAGAAAAAAAAAAAAAAAAAACCCTCAAAATTATCTTTGCCATTGATTGTATTTCAAATTAAGTGTTACATTAAACAAAAAACTGACAAGTAACTAGAAAGTGTTTTCCCCTTCAGTTAGAAATCTACTGTAACAAATGCAAAATGGTTTAAACTTACAAATCTTTCTTAAACATACATGGGTGGATTTATCAATGTGTTCTTAAAACTGCCAGGATCACATTAACACCAGTTGAAATGAAGACCTACAGTCTGTATCTTCAGCACACCTGCTCACAAGAGGAGCCACGCATCTTTCGTATTTGACTAAATAACACAGATTTATGAACATGAGCTCTGGTATGCTGGAGAGCAGAATGGGAGAGTGACAGGAAATATGGGGCCATCATTAAATGTTGGGAAAAACAAATGATAAAATGCATGCTAAGAATTTAGCACAATGTTGGTATATAGAAAGAATGCAATAAACCCCATTGCTACAATTTTATTAATGACGTGGGTAAGAAATTTTGTCACTAGATCCATTACATGATTAAAGCTATTATATGAAGAGAAAATACACAATATATTATACCACCTGCCTCCTGACAAACCTGTATGCAGATCAAGCAGCAACAGTTAGAACCTGACAGGAAACAGACTGGTTCCAAATTGGGAAGGAGTACGTCAAGGCTGTATACTGTAGCCTGCTTATTTAACTTATACGCAGAGCACATCATGCGAAATGCCGGGCTGTATGAAGCACAAGCCAGAATCAAGACTGCCGGGAGAAATCTCAATAACCTCAGATATGCAGATGACACCACCATTATGGCAGAAAGTGAAGAAGGACTAAAGAGCCTCTTGATGAAGGTCAACGAGGAAAGTGAAGCAGTTGGCTTAAAACTCAACATTCAAAAATCAAAGATCCCATCACTTCATGGCAAACACATGGGGAAACAATGGAAACAGTAACAGACTATTTTCTTGGGCTCCAAAATCACTGCAGATGGCGACTGCAACCACAAAATTAAAAGACACTTGCTCCTTGGAAGAAAAGCTATGACAAACCCAGACAGCATATTAAGAAGCAGAGACGTTACTTTGCCGACAAGGGTCCATCTAGTCAAAGCTATGGTTTTTCCAGTAGTCATGTATGGATGTGAGAGTTGGACTATAAAGAAGGCTGAGAGCCAAAGAATTGATGCTTTTGAGCTGTGATGTTGGAAAAGACTCTTCAGAGTCCCTTGGACTGCAAGGAGATCAAACCAGTCAATGCTAAAGGAAATCAGTCCTGAATATTCATTGGAGGGACTGATACTAAAGTTGAAGCTCCAATACTTTGGCCAGCTGATGCATAGGGCCAACTCATTAGAAAAGACCTGGATGTTGGGGAAAATTGAAAGCAGGAGGAGAAGGGGACGAGAGAGGATGAGATGGTTGGATGGCATCACCAACTTGATGGAGACGAGTTTGAATAAGCTCCAGGAGTTGGTATGGACAGGGAGGCCTGGTGTGCTGCAGTCTATGGGGTCGCAAAGAGTCGGACACGACTGAGCAAAGGAGCAACAACGGTACATATACAGCTAGTAAGAAATTTTGCCACCAGATCCATTACATGATTAAACTATGGCGTGAAGGGAAAATACACCAATGTACCATGCATACATAGCATCCCAATTTTTAACAATACAGTGTTTTCAGTTCAGTTCAATCACTCAGTCATGTTCGACTCTTTGCGACCCCATGAATCACAGCACGCCAGGCCTCCCTGTCCATCACCAACTCTCGGAGTTCACTCGAAGTTCATCGAGTCGGTGATGCCATCCAGCCATCTCATCCTCGGTCATCCCCTTCTCCTCCTGCCCCCAGTCACTTCCAGCATCAGAGTCTTTTCCAGTCAACTCTTTGCATGAGGTGGCCAAAGTACTGGAGTTTCAGCTTCAGCGTCATTCCTTCCAAAGAAATCCCAGGGCTGATCTCCTTCAGAATGGACTGGTTGGATCTCCTTGCAGTCCAAGGGACTCTCAAGAGTCTTCTCCAACACCACAGTTCAAAAGCATCAATTCTTCGGCGCTCAGCTTTCTTCACAGTCCAACTCTCACATCCATACATGACCACAGGAAAAACCATAGCCTTGACTAGACGGACCTTAGTCGGCAAAGTAATGTCTCTGCTTTTGAATATACTATCTAGGTTGGTCATGCATACATAGCATCCCAATTTTTAAGAATGCAGTGTTTTACTGTGACCTTATTTGACAAAAACATACAGAGGAGCCTGTCGGGCTACAGTCCACAGGGTTGCAAAGAATCGGACACAACGGAAGTGACAGAGCACACAGATCACTCCTAAGGCAATGTACAGGGGACAGGCCTAGTGACTGTTTCACCGACAGGAAATTCATAACATACTGCTCTGCAAACTTTTAGTATATTCTATATAACAACTTTATCAAGATAAAATTCCTATACAATTCATCCAAGTGAAGTGTATAATTTATTGGTTTTTAATGTACTCACTGAGCTGTATAACCATCAGCACATCAATTTAGAACATTTTCATCAGCCCATAAAAGAAATCCTGCACCTATTAGCAGTCACTCATTATTAACTGCAAACCCCGCCAGTCACAGCCACCACTAATCTACTTTACATCTCTGGATGTGCCTAGAATGGATAGTTCACATAAATGGAATCACAGAATATGTGGTATTTCCTGATTGGCTTCTTAGCATTTTTTTTTTTTTTTTTACTTTTTTAATTGAAGGATAATTGCTTTACAGTATTGTATTAGTTTCTGCCATACATCAACATGATTCAGCCACAGGTACACATACGTCCCCTCCCTCGGGAAGCTCCCTCCCACCCCTCTAGGCTGAGCTCCCTGAGTCACGCAGAAAATTCCCACTGGCTATCCGTTTCACACACGGAAACGTGCATGTTTCCATGCGACTCTCTGCATTTGGCCCACCCTCTCCTTCCCACTGGGTCCACAAATCTGCTTTCTAGGTCTGCGTCTTTTTCTGTACCCATTGGGATGACCGACTCCTATTTGTCCTGCACCTACTGATAATGCTGTTTTACGTGAATTGACTTCCAACGTGAAACCAACACTGCATTCTGAGCTAAAGGCCACCTGGTTATGATGCATAACGGAACCTTTTAATGTGTGCTGTGCGCCAGCCAGGCCAGGGCTTTTCTTTGTAGAAAGTGTTTCCAGTCACTAATCCATAATCTTCACAAGTCTAGTAACATTTTCCACTTCTCAAATCAGGCTTGGTAGTTGGTGTCTTTCTAGAAATTTGTCTATTTCACTTAAGTTACCAATTTATCAGCACACAGTTGTTTACAGTATCTCCTGATAACACAAAAACACTACCAACTATACAGAAACATACATTTCCTCTTCAGTATAATCTTTACACCCTTTCTTTCAATGGAGACACACACACACATACACACTCTTCAGCCTTTTTTGTGGCTGGACCATAATTTATTACAGCTCTGGTTAGTGCTTCATTTCTTGTTTCTCTAATTTAAAAGTTAGGACAAAAGTACTTACAAAAAATGAAAACTTGCAAATGCATAAATAGGAAATGCATGCCTCCAAAATCTCATTGTTATCCTTTGTTTTTTAATAGCATTTTCCTGGCTGGTCTCACATACTTCCTTTTTTCCCATTTAACTTTAGAATTACTTTGAGCAAGTTTTCAAAAAATTCATAAATAAATTTGAGAGGAATTTGCTGCTTTATGGTATTAAGTATTCCCATTCTTGAGAGCAGCATATATATCCAGTTATTAAATTCTTCTTTAAATGCCTTTAAGTAACATTTTCACCTACTCACAAACGTTTTCCACATTTCTAATAGGGGTTACTCTTAACGTGTCTTGGGTTTTGTTACTGTGATGAATGGGAGAGTGCCTTTCATTGCATTTTTAAAAACAATCATCCAAGATATCTGTTCTTTTATAGTTTTTCCGTGCACTTTCTAATAGTTATTTGGGTATAGGGCATTACTTGTCTCATAATAATTGTAAACCTGCCATCTTTTCCACTGCTCTTCAAATGAGCCTGTTAGGTACTCTTCCCTTCCACTTCCTGTTTTTCCAAGGTGCTGATGCTGGACTGCTTCTGACTGGAAGAATTCTGGTAACATCTCAAAAAGATTAATTCTTGTTCTTCTGCACAAGTAATTTTTTTTTAAGTATTTATTTATTTCCGTGGCTGTGCTAGTTCTTAGCTGTAGCATATAGGCTCTTGTTCGCTGACCAGGGATTGAACCCAGGCTCCTGGCATTGGGAGCATGGAAGACCAACAATGTTTTCACTTAAGGCTCATTCTAGTGGAATTTGGTTGCCTAAAAAAGTGGCAAGGGTTTCAATATCGTCAGCACAAAGAGAATTTTGCCTTGATTTTGTGCAAAGATCATTTACGGTCACTATGAATCTAGTTTAGTTAAGGGCATTTGATTACGCTGGGCTGGAAGAAGCACAAGCTGGAATCGAGATTGCCGGGAGAAATATCAATGACCTCAGATATGCAGATGGCACCACCCTTATGGCAGAGAGTAAAAAGGACTAAAAAGCCTCTTGATGAAAGTGAAAACAGAGAGTGAAAAAGTTGGCTTAAAGCTCAACATTCAGAAAACGAAGATCATGGCATCTGGTCCCATCACTTCATGGGAAATAAATGGGTAAACAGTGTCAGAGTTTATTTTGAGGGGCTCCAAAATCACTGCAGATGGTGACTGCAGCCATGAAATTAAAAGACAATCCTTGGAAGAAAAGTTATGACCAACCTAGATTTAAAAGCAGAGACGTTATTTTGCCAACAAAGGTCCGTCTAGTCAAGGCTATGGTTTTCCCAGTAGTCATGTATGGATGTGAGAGGTGGACTGTGAAGAAGGCTGATCCATTTGAACTGTGGTGTTGGAAAAGACTCTTGAGAGTCCCTTGGACTGCAAGGAGATTCAACCAGTCCATTCTGAAGGAGATCAACCCTGCGATTTCTTTGGAGGGAATGATGCTAAAGCTGAAACTCCAGGACTTTGGCCACCTCATGCGAAGAGTTGACTCACCGGAAAAGACTCTGATGCTGGGAGTGATTGGGGGCATGAGGAGAAGGGGACAACAGAGGATGAGACGGCTGGATGGCATCACTGACTCGATGGATGTGAGTCTGAGTGAACTCCGGGAGTTGGTGATGGACAGGGAGGCCTGGCATGCTGCGATTCATGGGGTTGCAAAGAGTCGGACACGACTGAGCGACTGAGCTAAACAGAAACATTTTGTGATCCCGTGGTAGAATTCTGTTTCTATGAGATAAGAGACAACTTATTGCACTTAAAACCCCCCTCTGTCTGGATCTACCACTCATCGTAAAGACATGTACCAATTTTAAGAAGGATTCTGGAACTAGAACAATGAACAAAAGAGACAATTACTGTTTCGAAAAAAAGCAGCTGATTTTTTCAGAGTACACTGCTGCGTGTTTTCAATTCTGAGGTGCCCTCTATTGCGGACAATCATGTCTAAATCCAGTAATTTCCTAATCATATGCCATAGTTTCCTAATTTGGGGGGTAAAGAAAGAACAAACTACATAATGTTCACTTAGCTTCTGAAAGTACATGGAAAGGCGTGTTTTGCTAACATTCAGTTAGTGAGTCAAGCTTCTCTACCAGCTCCCTGACGGGCGCGTAGAGTCCCCAAAATACTACTTGTGGATTTCCCCCACTATTTGTGGGCTTCACCCACTCTCTGAAACATCATGTTCTTCAGAAGGAGTTTATGCCATTTCTTATGGCTTCATTAGTGTCTATTGGTTGGCACTATGGATAAAAATGTTTGCCTGCAGTTCCAAGCCAGAGGTTGTATGACAGTGAGGGAGAAACATAGTTCATGTTAAGAAAAACAAGTAACAAAGTCCAGGGGTCACACAAGAGTCAGACATGATTTAGTGACTAAACAACAACAAAAAGTCCAGAGGGCATTTGGGACTTTTTATTATGTTTGGGCTTCCCTGGGGGCTCAGGCTGTAATGAATCCACCTGCGATGCAGGAGACCCCAGTTCCATTCCTGGGTTGGGAAGCTGCCCTGGAGAAGGGACGGGCTACCNAGCTAAACAGAAACATTTTGTGATCCCGTGGTAGAATTCTGTTTCTATGAGATAAGAGACAACTTATTGCACTTAAAACCCCCCTCTGTCTGGATCTACCACTCATCGTAAAGACATGTACCAATTTTAAGAAGGATTCTGGAACTAGAACAATGAACAAAAGAGACAATTACTGTTTCGAAAAAAAGCAGCTGATTTTTTCAGAGTACACTGCTGCGTGTTTTCAATTCTGAGGTGCCCTCTATTGCGGACAATCATGTCTAAATCCAGTAATTTCCTAATCATATGCCATAGTTTCCTAATTTGGGGGGTAAAGAAAGAACAAACTACATAATGTTCACTTAGCTTCTGAAAGTACATGGAAAGGCGTGTTTTGCTAACATTCAGTTAGTGAGTCAAGCTTCTCTACCAGCTCCCTGACGGGCGCGTAGAGTCCCCAAAATACTACTTGTGGATTTCCCCCACTATTTGTGGGCTTCACCCACTCTCTGAAACATCATGTTCTTCAGAAGGAGTTTATGCCATTTCTTATGGCTTCATTAGTGTCTATTGGTTGGCACTATGGATAAAAATGTTTGCCTGCAGTTCCAAGCCAGAGGTTGTATGACAGTGAGGGAGAAACATAGTTCATGTTAAGAAAAACAAGTAACAAAGTCCAGGGGTCACACAAGAGTCAGACATGATTTAGTGACTAAACAACAACAAAAAGTCCAGAGGGCATTTGGGACTTTTTATTATGTTTGGGCTTCCCTGGGGGCTCAGGCTGTAATGAATCCACCTGCGATGCAGGAGACCCCAGTTCCATTCCTGGGTTGGGAAGCTGCCCTGGAGAAGGGACGGGCTACCCACTCTAGTATTCTGGCCAAGAGAATCCCCATGGACAGAGGAGCACGGCAGCCTACAGCCCATGGGGTCCCAAAGTGTCAGACTCTAAGTAAGCACAACATGGAACACTGGAACAGTAGAGCTGACTGTCTCTTGGGCTTCCCTGGTGGCTCAGAGGTTAAAACATCCGCCTCCAGTGCGAGAGACCCGGGTTCGATCCCTGGGTTGGGAAGATCCCCTGGAGAAGGGAATGGCAACCCACTCCAGTATTCTGGCCTGGAAAATTCCATGGACTGTATAGCCCATAGGGTCACAAAGAGTTGGACACATCTAAGTGACTTTCACTATATTTGCACAAAGCCCTCCTTCATGAACAGTCATTTTTTAATATCTTAAGGGATGATTTCCATGGACCAATGAAGCCATTACATTCAAAGAAAATCTATAACTGAGGGGCATTTTTCAATTTTTTTAAATGTAAAATTTTAAGACATTTTAAAATTTTAACCTTAAAACGCTGCTTTCTTTGACACCTGGATTTTCCCACAGAACCTACAGGAGGATGACTTCCTGGGTGGAGGAGAAAGGCCTCACGGGAAGCAATTTCCAAAGCTATGGTTGGTGTGACCTTTTTTCTCCCTCAAATATTACAGGGATATGCACCTTTGCCTTGGAAGATAAGAAAAATAGTTCATTAAGGGTCTCTGTCACTTGGAATAATTTCTATCTCCAGATCATATTTCTGTCTTAAATAAAGTAAATGAGATGTTTTTCAAACTTGTTCGAGTGGGACTAAGACAGCAAGAAGAATCAGGGGAATTTTCTAGGTAGAAGCATTTTCCCTTGCAAAGAGCTGAGGAAAATTTAAGTTTTCATTAGAGAATGTTTTATCTAAATAAAGTTACACTCCAAAATTAATCACCTCAATGATCAGTTGATTATTAGTATCAATGTTGTCTCCCTACATGTTTCTTTCTGTTTTCAAGCGTCCTTATTCAAGAGCCATAATGTGGTGACAACGTTTACTCAACTCCAAAACTTAAATAAAATAAAACTTCCAAACTTCAGCCCCGATGTCTAGAATCTCATCTCCTCAGAAGCTTCTAGTGATTTTATAACCAGGAACTCAACTACTGGTGCTTCCCAAATCCACCCTGGGAAGCAGACTGTCTCCCCAGCAACCATCTGACCAGTGCCTCTGCCAAAAACAAGCGAAGAAGTCTATCAGTGGAATCGCAGTGGGAGGTTTGGAAACTTTGTCATCGTTTTGTGAAACGTTCCAAATACAATCTAACTCCCTTTCACAGACCTAATAACAGAAGCTAAAATGTATTAGATGCTTACAAGGTATGAGGCACTACCCTAAGGGTCTGACACACCTGGCCAGGTTTATCCAACACAATAATCCCATGAGATAGTTACTATCATGTTTATTTTCCTAATGAGAAAATGGGGGCTTAACAAGATCACACAACTTGACCAACAAAGTGAGTGAAAGTGAAGTCGCTCAGTTGTGTCCGACTCTCTGCGACCCGTGGACTGTAGCCCACCAAGCTCCTCCGTCCATGGAATTCTCCAGGCAAGAGTACTGGAGTGGGTTGCCATTTCCTTCTCCACCAAAAGCCACGGGAAATGCTGCTGCTCTGGGCAGTGCATCCGTTTATCCATTTAACAATCATCCACTGATGACCCACCAGCGGCCAAGTCCTGTTCCAAGCTCAGAATGCTATGAAGAACTAAACAAAACCAAACCAAAAAGGTGCTTGTCCCGGGGTACTTCTCAGGCCTGAAGGTTTGACTTTTAAGGCAAATCAGGTAATTTTTTTTTTTCTTTTAAACGGTTGCTTAAAATTGACTTCCTAAGCTTAGACTATTTTCCTAAGGTTATATGATGTAAAATAAAACTCAACTTTGTCAGGAAGGAAATGAATTTTAACCCCCAAAAGCTTGTCATTAAGTAAATGATATCTGATTGTTACCTTAGAAGGAAAGTGAATGAACTCCATTGACAGGAGATAATCCAGAGTTAACAAGGAGAAGAACCTCCCATAAAGCCAGATATCCCCACCTAGTTGACTGCTCAAGAACTATTAAGATAAATGCAAACTGTGCTCTGCCGGCTAAGTCATTTTAAACAAGGTGGTAACTGCTGAGGGTGAAAGGGAAATGAAGGAACGTGTGGGAAGAGAGCTAGAATTAAGCAAGCTCTCCTACAACCTCACAATCAGTCCAGACCTAAAACAAATAGACAAGGAAAAAGTAATAATAGCCTGAGAGAGTTCTGTCTGCATTTTCTTTCTTTCAGTTACTGAGTTGACATATGAGGCTTTGTTAACTTGATGCATAGAAAGGTCAACAGAAAACTGCAAGGGGAAACCAAAGCTTTAGCAAATATCCCCGCAAACAGCTAAGAAAAAGCCACAGTGCACACTCTTCTCAAAGTCCCGTAACGTTTCTTTCCTATATATCATTTTATAGTAATACTTTCTTCTATAGCACTGAAGTGAAGGTATTATTTGGCACAGTTTTATCACAAAATTGTCTATAATTGTGGAGCTAATCACTATTCACATCACAGCATTAGTTGGAGTGAAATTATTATGTTCAGTTTAGTCAAGAAAAATAGAAGAAAAGGAGATTGAACAACTTGCTCAAGGTGACCTTGGCAAGTCAGTGATGGAGATAAGAACTTGATTTATCCATGAATGAAAGGCACAGAGCTCACTGGATTATGTTCCTTCATTAAGACAGCTGAGTGTTAGGGATGAAACCATTTGTCACCATATTAAAATTTTTCAGTCTGTGTGGCCCATATTGAATTCATAAGATCATTTAAAATTTTTTTAAAAAATCGTGGCCCAGCCATTCCACCTTCAGGCATGTAATTTAAAAAAATACACATATAGATAAGTTCATGTGGCAGAACAATTATAGATGCAGTGAATAAGAGCAGATACATTGAGAGGGAGATTGAACAATTATTAACTGTAAACTAACAGCAACAATTGCTAATATTTATTGAGCTTACTCTGTGCCAAACACTATCAGTAGCACTTTACAGATTATATCTTATTTAACAGAACAAATAAGGAGGCCAAGACAGGTGAGATTCAATCCCTTGCCCAAGCCCATGGAACTTGTAAATTTCTCCCTTGCATCTGACCCGCTCCAGAGCCCAAGCTCTCTACTGCATGCATTCTGATACAGTTTCCAAAAGGTATAATTACGGTGACAAGTTGACATAAACATAAGGAAGCCGGAATACTCTAGAGAAACACATATTTTTGTAAAAGCAAACAAATATGACTTAAAAAAAATAAAAAGGGAACTAACTCTGCTAGATCCTACTTCTAACTAGAAAATGAAAAAAAAATTGTAAAGCAGTGATATCTCATTAAGCATACATTTTAAAATATAACAACTTGCTGAGATATAATTGACAAACCATAAAACTCATGCTTTTAAAGTATGAATACATTTCAGTGGTTTTTAATATATTCAGAGTTGTACAACCATCACCACCATCTAATTTCACAACATTTTCATAATCTCCCAAAGAGATTGTACCGTTAGTGGTTACACACCCCTTCACCCCTGTCCTAGCTCTGGCAACCACTAATCTACTTTCTGTCTCTGTTTATATTTGTATTGATGTTTGCCCACAGCGGACACCTCACGCACAGGGTCATGCAGTGTGGGGCCTTTTATGACTGGCTTCTTTCATTTAGCATAATGATTTCAAGGTTCATTCACATTGTAGCAAGTGTCAATACTTTATTCCTTTTTGTTGCCAAATACTACTCAGTTATACGAATATATCATACTTCATTTAATCCGCTCACCAGAAAACAGACATTTCAGTTGTTTGCACGTCTGGACTACTGTGCATGATGCATGAATATTCATGTAACGAGGTTTTACGTAGAAACCTGTTTTCAGTTCTCTTAGGTATCCACCTAGGAGTGGAATTACTGGATGATATGGTAACTCTATGTTTAACATTTTGAGGAACTGCCAAATTGTCTTCCAAAGTGGCTGCCCAGTTTTACATTCNCTGTATAGTCCATAGGGTCACAAAGAGTTGGACACATCTAAGTGACTTTCACTATATTTGCACAAAGCCCTCCTTCATGAACAGTCATTTTTTAATATCTTAAGGGATGATTTCCATGGACCAATGAAGCCATTACATTCAAAGAAAATCTATAACTGAGGGGCATTTTTCAATTTTTTTAAATGTAAAATTTTAAGACATTTTAAAATTTTAACCTTAAAACGCTGCTTTCTTTGACACCTGGATTTTCCCACAGAACCTACAGGAGGATGACTTCCTGGGTGGAGGAGAAAGGCCTCACGGGAAGCAATTTCCAAAGCTATGGTTGGTGTGACCTTTTTTCTCCCTCAAATATTACAGGGATATGCACCTTTGCCTTGGAAGATAAGAAAAATAGTTCATTAAGGGTCTCTGTCACTTGGAATAATTTCTATCTCCAGATCATATTTCTGTCTTAAATAAAGTAAATGAGATGTTTTTCAAACTTGTTCGAGTGGGACTAAGACAGCAAGAAGAATCAGGGGAATTTTCTAGGTAGAAGCATTTTCCCTTGCAAAGAGCTGAGGAAAATTTAAGTTTTCATTAGAGAACGTTTTATCTAAATAAAGTTACACTCCAAAATTAATCACCTCAATGATCAGTTGATTATTAGTATCAATGTTGTCTCCCTACATGTTTCTTTCTGTTTTCAAGCGTCCTTATTCAAGAGCCATAATGTGGTGACAACGTTTACTCAACTCCAAAACTTAAATAAAATAAAACTTCCAAACTTCAGCCCCGATGTCTAGAATCTCATCTCCTCAGAAGCTTCTAGTGATTTTATAACCAGGAACTCAACTACTGGTGCTTCCCAAATCCACCCTGGGAAGCAGACTGTCTCCCCAGCAACCATCTGACCAGTGCCTCTGCCAAAAACAAGCGAAGAAGTCTATCAGTGGAATCGCAGTGGGAGGTTTGGAAACTTTGTCATCGTTTTGTGAAACGTTCCAAATACAATCTAACTCCCTTTCACAGACCTAATAACAGAAGCTAAAATGTATTAGATGCTTACAAGGTATGAGGCACTACCCTAAGGGTCTGACACACCTGGCCAGGTTTATCCAACACAATAATCCCATGAGATAGTTACTATCATGTTTATTTTCCTAATGAGAAAATGGGGGCTTAACAAGATCACACAACTTGACCAACAAAGTGAGTGAAAGTGAAGTCGCTCAGTTGTGTCCGGCTCTCTGCGACCCGTGGACTGTAGCCCACCAAGCTCCTCCATCCATGGAATTCTCCAGGCAAGAGTACTGGAGTGGGTTGCCATTTCCTTCTCCACCAAAAGCCACGGGAAATGCTGCTGCTCTGGGCAGTGCATCCGTTTATCCATTTAACAATCATCCACTGATGACCCACCAGCGGCCAAGTCCTGTTCCAAGCTCAGAATGCTATGAAGAACTAAACAAAACCAAACCAAAAAGGTGCTTGTCCCGGGGTACTTCTCAGGCCTGAAGGTTTGACTTTTAAGGCAAATCAGGTAATTTTTTTTTTTCTTTTAAACGGTTGCTTAAAATTGACTTCCTAAGCTTAGACTATTTTCCTAAGGTTATATGATGTAAAATAAAACTCAACTTTGTCAGGAAGGAAATGAATTTTAACCCCCAAAAGCTTGTCATTAAGTAAATGATATCTGATTGTTACCTTAGAAGGAAAGTGAATGAACTCCATTGACAGGAGATAATCCAGAGTTAACAAGGAGAAGAACCTCCCATAAAGCCAGATATCCCCACCTAGTTGACTGCTCAAGAACTATTAAGATAAATGCAAACTGTGCTCTGCCGGCTAAGTCATTTTAAACAAGGTGGTAACTGCTGAGGGTGAAAGGGAAATGAAGGAACGTGTGGGAAGAGAGCTAGAATTAAGCAAGCTCTCCTACAACCTCACAATCAGTCCAGACCTAAAACAAATAGACAAGGAAAAAGTAATAATAGCCTGAGAGAGTTCTGTCTGCATTTTCTTTCTTTCAGTTACTGAGTTGACATATGAGGCTTTGTTAACTTGATGCATAGAAAGGTCAACAGAAAACTGCAAGGGGAAACCAAAGCTTTAGCAAATATCCCCGCAAACAGCTAAGAAAAAGCCACAGTGCACACTCTTCTCAAAGTCCCGTAACGTTTCTTTCCTATATATCATTTTATAGTAATACTTTCTTCTATAGCACTGAAGTGAAGGTATTATTTGGCACAGTTTTATCACAAAATTGTCTATAATTGTGGAGCTAATCACTATTCACATCACAGCATTAGTTGGAGTGAAATTATTATGTTCAGTTTAGTCAAGAAAAATAGAAGAAAAGGAGATTGAACAACTTGCTCAAGGTGACCTTGGCAAGTCAGTGATGGAGATAAGAACTTGATTTATCCATGAATGAAAGGCACAGAGCTCACTGGATTATGTTCCTTCATTAAGACAGCTGAGTGTTAGGGATGAAACCATTTGTCACCATATTAAAATTTTTCAGTCTGTGTGGCCCATATTGAATTCATAAGATCATTTAAAATTTTTTTAAAAAATCGTGGCCCAGCCATTCCACCTTCAGGCATGTAATTTAAAAAAATACACATATAGATAAGTTCATGTGGCAGAACAATTATAGATGCAGTGAATAAGAGCAGATACATTGAGAGGGAGATTGAACAATTATTAACTGTAAACTAACAGCAACAATTGCTAATATTTATTGAGCTTACTCTGTGCCAAACACTATCAGTAGCACTTTACAGATTATATCTTATTTAACAGAACAAATAAGGAGGCCAAGACAGGTGAGATTCAATCCCTTGCCCAAGCCCATGGAACTTGTAAATTTCTCCCTTGCATCTGACCCGCTCCAGAGCCCAAGCTCTCTACTGCATGCATTCTGATACAGTTTCCAAAAGGTATAATTACGGTGACAAGTTGACATAAACATAAGGAAGCCGGAATACTCTAGAGAAACACATATTTTTGTAAAAGCAAACAAATATGACTTAAAAAAAATAAAAAGGGAACTAACTCTGCTAGATCCTACTTCTAACTAGAAAATGAAAAAAAAATTGTAAAGCAGTGATATCTCATTAAGCATACATTTTAAAATATAACAACTTGCTGAGATATAATTGACAAACCATAAAACTCATGCTTTTAAAGTATGAATACATTTCAGTGGTTTTTAATATATTCAGAGTTGTACAACCATCACCACCATCTAATTTCACAACATTTTCATAATCTCCCAAAGAGATTGTACCGTTAGTGGTTACACACCCCTTCACCCCTGTCCTAGCTCTGGCAACCACTAATCTACTTTCTGTCTCTGTTTATATTTGTATTGATGTTTGCCCACAGCGGACACCTCACGCACAGGGTCATGCAGTGTGGGGCCTTTTATGACTGGCTTCTTTCATTTAGCATAATGATTTCAAGGTTCATTCACATTGTAGCAAGTGTCAATACTTTATTCCTTTTTGTTGCCAAATACTACTCAGTTATACGAATATATCATACTTCATTTAATCCGCTCACCAGAAAACAGACATTTCAGTTGTTTGCACGTCTGGACTACTGTGCATGATGCATGAATATTCATGTAACGAGGTTTTACGTAGAAACCTGTTTTCAGTTCTCTTAGGTATCCACCTAGGAGTGGAATTACTGGATGATATGGTAACTCTATGTTTAACATTTTGAGGAACTGCCAAATTGTCTTCCAAAGTGGCTGCCCAGTTTTACATTCCTGCAGCAATGTGTAAAAGTTCCAATTTCTCTGCATCCTCGCCTCCGAGTATTTTTATCTGTACCAACACCATGAGACACAAAGACCTCTCTTTCCCTCTTCTACATCACTACTCAAAAATCACTGCTGAAAACCAACTGAATGAAGACATGAGGGTTTATTCTTGACTCTCAGTTCTGTTCCATTGATCTATATACTTCTATCCTTATATACCTCTATCCTTGACAGTCTGTAATGACTACCATGGCTTGGTATTAATAGTAAGTTTTGAAATCGGGAAGTGTGAATCTCCAATTTCGTTGTTTTTTAAAGACCGTTTTGGTTGTTCTAGATCTCTTGCATTTCCATATGAATCTGAAGAATCAAACTCAGTAAATTCCCCAAATAAAGCCTGCTGAGATGTTGACTGGCTCTGTGCTGCAGGGAAGCCTGGCGTGCTGCAGACCATGGGGTCACAGAGTTGGACACGACTGAGCGGCTGGACTGAAGCTACAGGTGCAGATGCAGCCAGTTCGTCAGCCTGGATGTCTTTCCATTTACTCAGGTCATCAGTTTCTTTCAATGTTTTGTGGTTTTCAAATATTTATTTTTCTGTTTTTGATGCTATTTTAAAAGGAATTGTTTTCAGTTCTCTTTTCAGTAGATTAATGGTTACAAAGGAAGCTGAAACGAGAGGACCCAGGGATGACAGCTAAGGGATACAGGGTTTATTTTGGAGGTGATAAAAGTTCTGCAATTGTGGTGGTGGTTATATAGCTCTGTGAACATACTAAAAACCACTGAATGATACACTAAAAATGAGTGGATTTTATAATATGTAAATTCTACTTCAATAAAGGTGTTTCTAAACAGAAAGAGAGAACCCCACTGAGAAGATAAATGAAAAAGTACAAGATGAAAGGAGTTTATCTCTATAGGAAAGACTATAGGGTTCATTTCCCTAGGGCAAAGTCAAAAAGACTCTGTTTAAGACTGATGATTTATTTACAAATTAGTTAAATCATCTGAAGCAAAGTTCGAATGCCAGGATATTAAACTAAGGAAAGAAAAAAACTTGTTTACTTTTATAATGTTGATCAAGTCCATTTTAGATGGACAAATGACCTGCCCATTAAACAAACCAGCTAAAGACTGCTACAATGATTTCAAAATTATTGGAAAAGTCACAACTGAAATCCCTGCTTCCTATGTTGATTTAAACTCAAATTATTCTTAAAACATTATCAAACTCCTTTTTGATAATATCTCAAGGATCTCCACTGTCTATAGACTGCTCCCTTTGGAGGTCAAAACACAAAATAAAATTTCTCTTGATCTACTTAACCAGCTTTATCACCCAAGTATGGTTTACTTAACCGTTCCCAGACCACAACATAGCAATTTTTACCACTGGGCCTTTCTTCCTGTTGCATGCTGACCTCTTTCTGTGATAAACAGGTGGGGTTTTTTTGGTTTTTTTTTTTTGAGCTAGAGTGTGAGTCCAACAATTGTGGATGATTTACAATAGCCAAGACATGGAAGCAACCTAAATGTCCACAACAGATAAACTGATGAAGATGTGGTGTGTGTGTTTGTGTATATATGTATATTATATACACATATGTATACATTATGTGTGTTTGTGTGTGTTAGTCGCTCAGTCATGTCTAACTCTTTGCTACCCCCATGGACGAGCCCACCAGGCTCCTCTGTGCACAGGATTCTCCAGGTAAGAACCCACTGGAGTGGGTTGCCATGCCCTTCCCCAGGGGATCTTCCCAACCTAGGGATCCAATCCAGGTCTCCCGCATTGTGGACGGATTCTTTACTGTCTGAGCCACCAGGGAAGCCCTCTGTATATTATATATACACCTATATACATACACACACACAGGCACAGTGGAATAGTACTCAGCCATAAAAATGAAATGAGGCCATCTGCAGCAACCTGGATGATGAATCTAGAGATTAACATACCAAGCGAAGTCAGACCAATGTCATATGATGTCACTTACATGTGGAATCCTAAAAAGGGATACCAACGGACTTACTTATAAAACAGAAACAGACTCACAGACATAGAAAACAAACCTATGGTTACCAAAAGGGAAAGTGGGGAGAGGGATTAATTTGGGATTAACAGCTAAACAGTAAGTACTACATATACGGAGAACTATATAGTCAATATCTTGTAATAACCAATAATGTAAAAGAATCTGAATCACTCTGCTATATATCTGAAACACTGTAAATCAACTATACTTCAATTAAAAAAAATTTTTTTTAACCCATAGAGCAGGTATTCAGTCAGTATTTGTTGAGAGCTCCACTTATCTCCTGCTCAACTCTGTCCCAAGCACCTCACCTATGCAACCTCCAGTAACCCTTCCACAAACTCCAGGAAGAAGCTAAGGGTCTGAGGAGAAACTCAGCCAAGGTCGCACACGTGAAAACATCGTTCAGTCACTGCGGTTCTACTCATTCTTTCAGCACAGCTCAAATCTTAACTTTTTCCCTGTTAGGCCAATAGCGATTTCTCCTTCCTCTGAACTTCTAAAGGACTTCCTGCCTTTGACATGTACCGCCCTGAGCTGTATTTTCAAAGCAGACCTTATTTTGTAGTGCAGTTTTAGGTTCGCAGCATGATTGAGTGGGAAGTAGGGCGATTTCCCTTCTTCTCCCTGACCACGCGCACAGCCGTCCCAACTATCAGCAGCCCTCACCAGAGCGGCATCTTCGTGGCAGTCAGTGAGGCCACCCTGAGCATCATCAGCGCCCGAGGCCGCAGTCGGCCTGCCGGCTCACTGCCAGCGCTGCGCATCCTGCAGAGACAGACCCACAGACACGGGATCACACAGAACGGTCTCACCGCCCTAAAGCTGCTTTGCTTACTCATCCTTTCCTCCAAATTCCTGGCAATCGCTGATCTTTCAAACAACCTCCATAGTTTCGTCTTTTTCAGGATATCATCTGGTTGGAATTACACAGTATATAGCCTATTTAGACTGAGTTCCTTCACTTAGTAGCATGCAGTTAAAGCCCCTCCTTGTCCTTTCATGACTTGGCAATTCATTTCCTTTTATTTTTTTAAATTAACTTATTTATTTTCATTGGAGACTAATGACTTTACAATATTGTAGTGGTTTTCATTTCCTTTTAGTACTGAGTAATATTCCACTGTCTGGATGGACTAGAGTTGCTTTCTCAAGTTTTGGCAATTATGAATAAAACTTCAATAAACATCTACCAACAAAAGAATTAATCAACACATCAATCTAACAAAGAAATGGACAATTTTGAGCCAACCTGAGGATTATAACCCTAGGAGACAGTCTTTCAGAAAGCTATAAGGACTGTTCCACCTTTTAGAGGTCAAGGCACAGTAACGCAAGTTTTGGGGAGTAACATATTGATAGTGTCCTTGTCCAACAAGGCCAGTAGTGGGTTCCTGTGGCCCCTTGCAGGCTTGGGGAAGGAATATTATCTCCTAAGGAGTTACCTTGCTGGCGCCAGGGGAAATTGCCTTTTATTCTGGCAAGGAGGCATTCCTGTATCTTCTAGGGGGATTTAGTTAATATGTAATGCAAATACACCATGCTCACTAAAGGTGAGAGGGCAAGGGGCTCAAACGGGCAAAGAGAATTTCATGTTTAAAAATTTTCTTGTCCTGTCTCGAAAATAATTTTATTTCATCATAGCCACGTGCAGATTTTTGTTGTGGACTAAGTTTTCATCCCCTTTGGTTAAATACCAAAGAGCATAACTCCTGGATTACGTGGCAAGGATCTGTTTAGGGTTGAAAAAAACTGTCACACTCCAAAGGGGCTGTACCATTCTGCACTCCCACCAGCAGTGAATGAGAGTTCCCATTTCTCCACATTCTCACCAGCATTTGATGTTGTCAGTATTTTGGACTTTGGCCCTTCAAATAGGCGTGCAGCAGAATCTCATTGTTGTTTTACTTTGCATTGCCCTGATGACATATGGGGTGGAGCATCGTTTCACATGCTTTTGGCCATCTGTATATCTTCTCTGGTGAGATGTCTGTTCAGGTCATCTGCCTATTTCTTAATTGAGTGGGTTTTAAGCATCCTATGTATACCTGAAACTACTATTGTAAGTCAAGTATACCTCCATCTTTCTCAGTTACTGTTTTGGGTTAACAGTCCTTTGTCAGACACATCCTGTGCAAGCATTTTAGCCCTGGCTGCAGCCTCTGCAGTGATCCTTTGTCACATTTTTATGTACAAAATTGGGCTTAAATATATCAAAGTTATTTTGAGTAACTATACTGCTTTCCCTGGGAAGTAACAGCACCTGATGTTTAAAGTAACTTCCATGAAAACTCACGTCATCCATGTAGAAGGTGATATGTGGCCTCTGTTTCCTGGCAGCTGTCATCCAGATGGAGCCATGGAGGCCAGCAAGGCTTCCTGCTGCACAACAGCTCCTAAGCCTCTGTAACCCCAGCCTCTTCCTAGAAAGCACACAACGTGGGTACGAGGCTAGCCCAGGTTACAGATTTACTGGATTCGTGTCTGATGTGGTGGATCCAAGTGCCCAGTAAGTGTGAAACTCGGGGCAAATCTAGCCAGCACGCTGCCAACCACCTGCAGGACACACGGAGCTGGAACCAGAGCACCTTTGTTGCTGTTTAGTCACTAAATCACGTCCAGCTCTTTGCAAACACCAGACCAGGACCGTAACCACGAACATCAGGGAGACACATAAAAACTGCAAAGAATGGNCATCCTGCAGAGACAGACCCACAGACACGGGATCACACAGAACGGTCTCACCGCCCTAAAGCTGCTTTGCTTACTCATCCTTTCCTCCAAATTCCTGGCAATCGCTGATCTTTCAAACAACCTCCATAGTTTCGTCTTTTTCAGGATATCATCTGGTTGGAATTACACAGTATATAGCCTATTTAGACTGAGTTCCTTCACTTAGTAGCATGCAGTTAAAGCCCCTCCTTGTCCTTTCATGACTTGGCAATTCATTTCCTTTTATTTTTTTAAATTAACTTATTTATTTTCATTGGAGACTAATGACTTTACAATATTGTAGTGGTTTTCATTTCCTTTTAGTACTGAGTAATATTCCACTGTCTGGATGGACTAGAGTTGCTTTCTCAAGTTTTGGCAATTATGAATAAAACTTCAATAAACATCTACCAACAAAAGAATTAATCAACACATCAATCTAACAAAGAAATGGACAATTTTGAGCCAACCTGAGGATTATAACCCTAGGAGACAGTCTTTCAGAAAGCTATAAGGACTGTTCCACCTTTTAGAGGTCAAGGCACAGTAACGCAAGTTTTGGGGAGTAACATATTGATAGTGTCCTTGTCCAACAAGGCCAGTAGTGGGTTCCTGTGGCCCCTTGCAGGCTTGGGGAAGGAATATTATCTCCTAAGGAGTTACCTTGCTGGCGCCAGGGGAAATTGCCTTTTATTCTGGCAAGGAGGCATTCCTGTATCTTCTAGGGGGATTTAGTTAATATGTAATGCAAATACACCATGCTCACTAAAGGTGAGAGGGCAAGGGGCTCAAACGGGCAAAGAGAATTTCATGTTTAAAAATTTTCTTGTCCTGTCTCGAAAATAATTTTATTTCATCATAGCCACGTGCAGATTTTTGTTGTGGACTAAGTTTTCATCCCCTTTGGTTAAATACCAAAGAGCATAACTCCTGGATTACGTGGCAAGGATCTGTTTAGGGTTGAAAAAAACTGTCACACTCCAAAGGGGCTGTACCATTCTGCACTCCCACCAGCAGTGAATGAGAGTTCCCATTTCTCCACATTCTCACCAGCATTTGATGTTGTCAGTATTTTGGACTTTGGCCCTTCAAATAGGCATGCAGCAGAATCTCATTGTTGTTTTACTTTGCATTGCCCTGATGACATATGGGGTGGAGCATCGTTTCACATGCTTTTGGCCATCTGTATATCTTCTCTGGTGAGATGTCTGTTCAGGTCATCTGCCTATTTCTTAATTGAGTGGGTTTTAAGCATCCTATGTATACCTGAAACTACTATTGTAAGTCAAGTATACCTCCATCTTTCTCAGTTACTGTTTTGGGTTAACAGTCCTTTGTCAGACACATCCTGTGCAAGCATTTTAGCCCTGGCTGCAGCCTCTGCAGTGATCCTTTGTCACATTTTTATGTACAAAATTGGGCTTAAATATATCAAAGTTATTTTGAGTAACTATACTGCTTTCCCTGGGAAGTAACAGCACCTGATGTTTAAAGTAACTTCCATGAAAACTCACGTCATCCATGTAGAAGGTGATATGTGGCCTCTGTTTCCTGGCAGCTGTCATCCAGATGGAGCCATGGAGGCCAGCAAGGCTTCCTGCTGCACAACAGCTCCTAAGCCTCTGTAACCCCAGCCTCTTCCTAGAAAGCACACAACGTGGGTACGAGGCTAGCCCAGGTTACAGATTTACTGGATTCGTGTCTGATGTGGTGGATCCAAGTGCCCAGTAAGTGTGAAACTCGGGGCAAATCTAGCCAGCACGCTGCCAACCACCTGCAGGACACACGGAGCTGGAACCAGATGCCATCAGCACCTTTGTTGCTGTTTAGTCACTAAATCACGTCCAGCTCTTTGCAAACACCAGACCAGGACCGTAACCACGAACATCAGGGAGACACATAAAAACTGCAAAGAATGGGAGATCCCGCCCACCAGGGCCCTCTGTCCACAGGATTTCCCGGGCAAGAATACTGGAGTGGGTTGCCACTTCCTTCTCCAGAGGATCTTTCCGACCCAGGGATCAAACCCACGTCTCCTACACTGGCAGGCAGATTCTTTACCACTGAGTCACCAGGGAAACCCATTAGCACCCTCAGAGTCCTGAATTCTTAATAGGCTGGCTAAAATTCCAAACTCATATTCTTTGAAGTTGTCCTCATTGAGGCAGTCCATAAAGTTATCAGAAGACACCAGTGGCAACAGCAAGCCGAGCCGTAAGCACAGGGGGCTCTGTGCCCTGACAGCCCCTGGCTGCAGCCCTGTGGCTGTGGAAAGGACCACGAGTTTCACGGCATTGACAGTGCTTCATGCTATTGCTTCAGAAAGTCTTCAAAATACTCTCCAAATCCACAATCACCACTAACTGAAGCCAGCTCTGTAAAATTCAAACCCAATAAAGTCAGTATGCTACAACAATAGATGTCTGGACCTTATTTCATCAATGTATTGTCAAACTTATGAAAATTCAAATTTAATAGTAGTGCCAAACCACTTCAGTGGGAAGACAGCAGTCTTTTCAATAAGTGGTGCTGGGACAACTGAGTAGCCACATGCAAAAGAATGAAGTTGGTCCCCTAATCTTACTCATAAAAAAGTTAGAAGAAATTATAGACCCGATTAAATAAATCTACATCTGGGACAAAGCAGTGGTTGCTTAAATGTAGTACCAAAATCGCCACCGACAGGGGCGTCCCTGGTGGCTCAGTGGTAAAGAATCCACTTGCCAATGCAGCCGACATGGGTTTGATCCCTGGTCCGGGAAGATCCCAGTGGCCCAGAGCAGCTAAGACCGTGAGCTGCAACTACTGAAGCCTGGGAGCCTAGAGCCTGTGTTCCACAACAATAGAAGCCACTGGAATGAGAAGCCCACACTCGCTGCAATTGGATAAGGCCTGCACACAGCAACAGAGACCCCAAAGCACAGCCATAAATATAAAAAGTAAATTATTTTTTAAAAACCACAAGCAACAAAAGAAAAAATAGGTGAGTTGGACTTCACTGAAATTTAAAACTTTTCTATGTCAATAGATATTATCAAGAAAGTGAAAAGACGACGTGCTAAAAGAATGGGAGAAGATATACATAAATTATTTATAAAATCAGGTAAGGGATTGAATTCAGAATATTTAAACTCTTACAAAGCAACAATAAAAAGACATCCCCGTTAAAATACATAGGCAAAGGATCTGAACCAACACATCTCCAAAGAAGATATACAAATGGCCAACAAGCCCATAAAAGATGCTCAATACCATTAACCATCAGGGAGATACACACGAAAACTACCGTGAGAGACCACTTCACACCCACTAAGATGGCTAAAGTATAAAAGACAGACAAATGCAAGAGCTGGCAAGGATACAGAGAAACTGAAACATTCATACACTGATGGTGGGAATGTAAAATGGTACAGTCACTTTGGAATAGCCTGGAAGGTCCTCAAAACATTAAGCAGAGAGTTGTCACGTGGATTAGCAATTCCACCACCAGCTACGCTCAGGAGACTTGAAAATGCATGGCCACAGAGAATCCTGTACATGAATGTCCATGGCAGCGTTATTCTTAACAGCCAAAGAGGAGAAACAACCCAAATGTCCACAATCTGATAAGTGGATAGATAAATGTGGTGCGGCCATTGCAGTGAAATATCATTTGGCCATAAAAAAGGAGCGCTGACCCGCGAAAACGCTACAGGATGGATGCGCCCTGAACATTGTATGCTGAGTCAAAGAAGCCAGACACTTATGGACCACATAGTGCATGATCCCATTATATGAAATGTCCAGAATAAGCAAATCCACTGCTATAAACTGAATGTTTGTGTCCCCTCAAAATTCTTATGCTAAATCTTAACACCCAGTGTAATTGTGATGGTTTTTGGAGGCGAGGCCTTTGAGGAGCAATTAGGTCACGGGTGGCGGCCTCACCAATGGATTTAGCACCCTGAAAAAAGCGTGCGCCCTCGCCCTGGTGCCCACAGAGAGACAGTGAGAAGAAAGACATGTGTGGACCAGGAGCTGGGGCTTCTCCAGACTTTAAGGCAGCTGGTGCCACTGCCAAGCCTCCAGAATTACAAGAAACAGATTTCTGGTGCGTATAAACCACGCTGCCTATGGCATTTTGTTACAGCAGTCTGAACAGACATCTACAGAGATAGAAAACAGGTTTGTGGTGGCCAGAGGCTGGGGATAAGGAGGAATGGGGGGTGACTGCTCAAGTAGTGGGGGTTCCTTTAGGAGGTAATGAAAGTGTCCTGAAATCAGCTGGTGAGTGGTTAAACTCCATGACACACTGAAAACACTGAACTGTAACTTGGAAGTGTATAGTTTATGATGTGATAATCATGTCTCAGCTAAACACTGAAGGCACTAGTGATTCAAGGCCGAATGAAAGTGGTGCTTGTTTCTCAGTCTCAGCTCTCTCTTATTAGGGCGTTACAGGACACGGTCTAAAATGTCACGTCGTGTGGAATAATAAGTGCCAATACATTCTTTAAACTGGAATAAAAAGACAATGGGCACCTACAGCAAAAGAGGGTAAAATGTAGTGTATCTCCCAAAGAGCTTACAGTTTGGCTCAACAGACACCATAAATCAAGAAAAACAAACAACAGTGCAAAGCAGATCCCTTTTGTTCGGGACTCATCACGTCATATCAATTCATCCTTTGTTGTATCTTTGGAATCTATTCTTTCCAGGCCCATTATGGTTGCTCAATTCCTGGCCACTCTCGTCTCCTGAGTTATGACAATAGGCTCTGGCATTTCTTTTCTCGAATTCATTTTAATCATGAAATAATTATTTGTTGGCTAAATGAATAAAACACTATTATGTAACCCCCTTCACATAAACCTCTGAGTTCAGCACCACTTACAAAATAAAATATAAAGTCATCCCTGGCCACCACCCTCCCTCTTCAAGAAACAGAGAGAGAGAGAGAGAGAGAGAGAGANCAGGATGGATGCGCCCTGAACATTGTATGCTGAGTCAAAGAAGCCAGACACTTATGGACCACATAGTGCATGATCCCATTATATGAAATGTCCAGAATAAGCAAATCCACTGCTATAAACTGAATGTTTGTGTCCCCTCAAAATTCTTATGCTAAATCTTAACACCCAGTGTAATTGTGATGGTTTTTGGAGGCGAGGCCTTTGAGGAGCAATTAGGTCACGGGTGGCGGCCTCACCAATGGATTTAGCACCCTGAAAAAAGCGTGCGCCCTCGCCCTGGTGCCCACAGAGAGACAGTGAGAAGAAAGACATGTGTGGACCAGGAGCTGGGGCTTCTCCAGACTTTAAGGCAGCTGGTGCCACTGCCAAGCCTCCAGAATTACAAGAAACAGATTTCTGGTGCGTATAAACCACGCTGCCTATGGCATTTTGTTACAGCAGTCTGAACAGACATCTACAGAGATAGAAAACAGGTTCGTGGTGGCCAGAGGCTGGGGATAAGGAGGAATGGGGGGTGACTGCTCAAGTAGTGGGGGTTCCTTTAGGAGGTAATGAAAGTGTCCTGAAATCAGCTGGTGAGTGGTTAAACTCCATGACACACTGAAAACACTGAACTGTAACTTGGAAGTGTATAGTTTATGATGTGATAATCATGTCTCAGCTAAACACTGAAGGCACTAGTGATTCAAGGCCGAATGAAAGTGGTGCTTGTTTCTCAGTCTCAGCTCTCTCTTATTAGGGCGTTACAGGACACGGTCTAAAATGTCACGTCGTGTGGAATAATAAGTGCCAATACATTCTTTAAACTGGAATAAAAAGACAATGGGCACCTACAGCAAAAGAGGGTAAAATGTAGTGTATCTCCCAAAGAGCTTACAGTTTGGCTCAACAGACACCATAAATCAAGAAAAACAAACAACAGTGCAAAGCAGATCCCTTTTGTTCGGGACTCATCACGTCATATCAATTCATCCTTTGTTGTATCTTTGGAATCTATTCTTTCCAGGCCCATTATGGTTGCTCAATTCCTGGCCACTCTCGTCTCCTGAGTTATGACAATAGGCTCTGGCATTTCTTTTCTCGAATTCATTTTAATCATGAAATAATTATTTGTTGGCTAAATGAATAAAACACTATTATGTAACCCCCTTCACATAAACCTCTGAGTTCAGCACCACTTACAAAATAAAATATAAAGTCATCCCTGGCCACCACCCTCCCTCTTCAAGAAACAGAGAGAGAGAGAGAGAGAGAGAGAGAGAGAGAGAGAGAAAGTGTGAACTCTTAGCATCTAGCACATAAACTTCTATAATCCTGTCCCACTCACTTCTGGCCTTACCACCCACCCGGGCCCATAAAGTGCTGCCCCTCCAGTCAGACTACTGTACGGTCTTCCAGATCTTTCTCATGCTTCTCTAAAAACTTTATTGAAGGATAACTGATTTACAATATTGAATACAGTTCCCTGTGCTATATACAGTAGGATCTTGTTGTTTATCCATTCTCCATAAAATACTTTGCATCTGCTAATCGCAGCCTCCCAATGCAGCCCCCCAATATCCCTCCCCGTTCATGAGTTAATTCTCTCCTTTGCTCGAGAGCCCTCACCCACTGCCCTCCCCTACATCATCACCCTTCTAGATCTCCACTTCCAGACCAAGCTCAGGACTCCCCTCTCCTATCATCTGTCCCCTATCCTTTAGTGCCCTGTAGAATCACTTACATTTTTTACTAGTTACTTATATACCCCTCCAAACAGATTTTAAACTGAAAGTAGGATCCATGGCAGAAATGGACCTAAGATTAACAGCTTGCTCAATAACCACCACCACACAGAATCAAATTTCAAAAAGAGCTGTACAGGCAGATCAGAAGAGTTCAGAGAAACACAATATTACTGTGGGAGTGCTTAGAAAGGTTGTTTTGGTTTGTTTTTGTGTAAATGAGACAAGTTGGGTTCAAAGGCTGGATAGGTTTTGGATTCATGGAGAGGAAACACTGTCAGAAATCAGAGGAGGCAGGCAGGGGAGGGAGGTAAAGCCCAGGATCCATGTGTTAATTGACTGCATTTTACTGGGAGGACTGAGACAAAGAAAGGAATTAAATTTTTTAAATACTGTCGATTAGTTTATCTTCAAGCCTTTAAGTTTTTATGCTATTTGTCAAAATAATGTTGGAAAGTAAACTAGCATTGATCCACACAGTATTGAGGTTCCTCGAAAAACTAAAAATAGAGCTACCATATGATCCAGCCAACCCACTCCTGGGCATATATCCAGACAAAACTAAAACTGGGAAAGATACATGCACCCCTCTGTTCATAGCAGCACTATTCACAATAGTCAAGACATGGAAACGACCTATATCTCCATCAAGAGAGGAATGGGTAAAGATGCGGTGCTTTAGTAACAGGGGACTCTTACTCGGCTATGAAAAAGAATGGAATCCTACCATTTGCAGCCACATAGATGGGCTTAAAGACTATCTAGGACAGACTTGCGGTTGCCAAGACGCAGAAGGGGTTGGGAGGGATGGCCTGGAAAGCTGGGATTTCAAGACACAAACTCCTAGTCTCTGAAATAGAGCTAATCCTCATTACTCATGAATTCGCTATTCACAAACACGCCTACTTGTTAAAATGTGCTTGTAACTCCAAAATCCATATGTGTGGCACTTTTCCTGTTCACGTGTGTTAGGTGAGCTTCACCCAGGATGACTCACAGCGGGGGCTGGCCATGCTTTAAGTGTTAATGAATTGGTAATATGTACTAAACACGGTGTCTTTCAACAGAAGCATGAAACAAACTTACGTGTGATCAGGTGACCAAAATGTAGCAGAGACTCATGGGAACAGAATCCTGTATTACTTTAGAAGCCATGGTTCTGTGTCCACTAATTTAATTTGAGGGACTTTAGAACATAGTTACCATGGATAACAAGGATCAACTGTAGAGTCTGCTTTCTACTGATAGTCAGATTTGGTGTAATCCACACCTCAGACATTATACCGACTCACACCGGAAATTTCTAGTCCATCACCAACTCCGCACCATCCAGCAGGCACTGATTTGAGCCAGGCAGAGTACTGGCAAAAGAAGGAACAAGAGCAGAATGAAGATAGGCAAACAGGGTATTCCAATAATCACACTGCTCAAATGAGGACAGGAGAAAATGCAAGCTTGACACTAAACACATATTCTGTTCCTCTCTGCTCCTCCCTACTTTCAGAATGATAAGCAGCTTTGGTAGTAATCTCCAAAATCCCTATATTCAGAAAATGTTTCCAAAATTGAATTACAAATTAATTAATCAAATTGAAAGCTGCCTTCAGTCTGGCATTCTTGATAATTTGTCAAATTTATCAATGAATTTACAACTTTTCTTTCCTCTCATCTCAAAGCCACTGTTTTCAGTTCTAGCCATAAAAATTAGGTGAGAATGTAGACAGAATTATCTCCACAAAGATTTAGTGTGTTTTGTCCTGGAAAATAGAGACTGTCTTGGAATTTACTGCCAAAAATGCAGTCAAATGTAACACAGCAACCACGCCATGATAATATTATTACCAAATTGCCAGAGCCCTACAGAAATGGTGCCCCAATCCTAAGGAGGTTTGCAGTTTCATTGCTAAAATTCTTATGCAAAAGTTATTTTATGCCAAGCTAAATATAGTTTATGATTTCTTTTCTCCTCATATATAGGGTTGTTCTTTAAGACATTCTCTTTATTTAGAAAAATATCAATGTGATCCAAATTACATCCTCCTACATGTGCAGTCTTCTCTCTGTGTGTGTGTGTGTGTGTGTGTGTGTGTGTGTGTGTAACAGTTTAAAATAAAAGCTAAGTATAAATCCCCAGGTTGAATTAAGGTAAGTCAATTTTTCAGTTATGAGTTGATTATAAATAAATTGCTAAAATAAAAGCTTTTCAGTCTAAATAACTGGGCTTTCTACGTTATAATACATTAATGTGAATTTTAAAAAATAACAGACAACAAAAGTCAAGTTGTAAGTTTCATTAGTATTAACTCAGTTGACATTTATAGGCAAGATTTTAAAATAAATAATAGAAGTTATTTGAAACCCAAGGATATAACATCTCAAAATTAAAATCTAATAATTATTACCTGAAAGTAATCTTAGATATTACAGGGCAGAAACCTAAAATCTAGAAATAAAAACAGGATCAAACTAAAAATTCATAAATAACCCCTTTTATAAGAAAGGAAATCAACTAGAAAAATGAATAGCCTTATATTAAACAGATCATAAACAGAATCATCTCCTACTAATTGAAAATGTCAAAACTGACCATGTTTAGGGAAATAGTTATTCAACTTACTTTTTAAATAGCTGCAAAACTAATTTTTAAAATAGAACTCTGGCTAAACCAACATCTTGTAAGTCACTTAAACTCTCAGTTTGGGCTAGTCTGAGGAAGCAGCATGCTGGGGGCAGGAATTCAGGCAGCAGCCCACCTTTGTGTCAGCTGGTACCCAAGAAAATCTCAAGTCTTAGTTCTGGATTACTACAAATGACTTGCAAACACAAATGTCCAGCACCTCTGATCTAGGGGCTAAACTACCAATCGAGCTTCAGGTGACTACTAGCAGCACACAAGTCAGATACAAACAGCTCTGAACAGGTTTTGAAACACAACTGACCTTGAACCACAATGCTCAGAGGGCTACTTAGAACACATACTCTGAACCCAACTAGGTCAATGACAATGAAACAAATACAGCTGGACCTTGAACAACCTGGGCGTAAGGGACACTGATCCCCACCCCCTGCAACTGGTCAGCTCTCAGTATTTGCAGTTCCACATCCACAGATTCAATCAACCACAGCTCAAGTAGAACTGCAATACATATTTATTGAAAAATATATTTAAGTGGACCTGTGACATCCAAACCTGTGTTGTTTGAGGGTCAACTATACATCAACACTCTCCATAACATTTAAACAAGATGCAATTTCATGACACAACATTCAAGATGTCCAGGATATAAACCTAAATTACTCAGCATACAAAGAACCAGGAAAATTGCAACTTGTGTGAGGATATGCCATGCAAACACTAATCAAAGGAAAGCTGGAGTCACTGTATCAATATGAAACAAAGCAAACTTTAGAGCAAAGAATATTGTAAGGGATAATGAGGAACATTAACTAATGATAAAAGTGTTAATTTGCCAAGAAGACATAACAACCATAAACACGTGGGCACCTGTCAGTTTCAGAATACCTGAATCACAGACAGCCGGGCCGGGGGCCAGAACCGGGGGCTCCCCCGGTGGCTCAGCGGTAAAGAATCTGCCTGCCAGTGCAGGAGATTCAACTTCGATCCCCGATCTAGGAAAATCCCACATGCCTCACAGCAACTAAGCCCACGTGCCACAACTAGTGAGCCTGTGCTCTAGAGCCCGGAACCGCAACTACTGAGCCCACGAGTCGCAACTACCGAACTCAGTGCCCTTGAGCCTAATTGCTCCGCAACAGAAGATGCCACTGCGATAACAGGCCTGCACAGCGCACTGCAGAGAAGTCCGGCTCACAGCAACCAGAGAGAAGCCCGCACAGCGACGAAGACCCCGCACAGCCAAGGAAGCGACAGAGCTGAAAAAGGCAAAATTACAGCTGCTGACTTCAACACCTCCTTCAGCAACTGATAAAAGTGGCAGACAGACGGCCAGCGAGAATAGAGAAGATGGAAGGCCATCAACTGGATCAAACTGACACTTATTTTACACTCTCTTCTTAATTACCCACAGAATGCGCGAAAAAACAAATTAACAAACCTATAAGAATTGAAATTGTACAATCTATGTTCTCTGATCAAACTGGAATTCAATTATAAAGCAAAACAAACTAATCTTCAAACACGTGGATAGTAAATACCATACTTCTAAATAATCAGTGGATAGAAGGGAAGGTCTAAAGGGAAATTAAAGAATATTTTATTACACTGAAAGAAAAAATTTTTAAAAACATACCAAAATTTGTGGAATTCAGCTAAAGTAAGGCTCAGAGGGGAACTTATGAGATTAAAATTTTTTATTAGAACAGTTACAAATGGACACTCTTTTATACCTTAAAAAATTAGGAACAGGTCAAAACAAACTTATAGTGAGAAACCCTAATTGTAAGTTTAACTGAAGTCCCAGAAAGAGAAGAAAAAGAGAGTGGGCAAAAGCAACAGTGAAAGAGATCCTGGCTGGGAATGTAAGAAGTAATAAGAAACATCATCCACAAATTCAAAAAGCCCAAGCAGAATAAATAAAAAGAAGCATATCTGGTTATATCAGAGCAAAACTGTAGAAAATGAAAGACAAAGAAAACTCCTAAAAATTGCAGAGAGAAAGGAAAGACTACTGGGGTTCCCTGGTCTCTCGGTGGTCAAGAATCCGCCTGCCACTACAGAAAACACCGGAGAAGCAGGTTCCATCCCTGGGTTGGGAAGATCCCCTGGAGAAGAAAATGGCAACCCACTCCAGTATTCTTGCCTGGAAAGTTCCATGAACATAGGAGCCTGGCAGGCTACAACTCATGAGGCTGCACAGTCAGACATGACTGAGCAACTGACACATGTCACTTTCTAGAATTCTCTAGTAAAAGCAGCTTTCAAGAAGCAAGATGAAATGTCCATCAATAGATGGATGGACAAAGATGTGATATATATATATATAATTGTGTGCGCACACACACATATACATACATACACAGTGGAATATTACTTAACCATAAAAAGAACGAAATCGTCTCATTTGAAACAACATGGATGAACCCAGAGACTGCCATATTAAGTGAAGTCAGGCAGGGACAGAAAGACAGATATTATATGACATCACTTTTATGTGGAATCTAAAACAAATGAACTCATTTACGAAACAGGAAAACTCATAAACACAGAATACAAATGCATGGTTACCAAAGGGAAAGGGGAGACAGAGGGAATAGTTAGTATGGACTGACAGATATGCATCTAAAGGATTTACTGTATAGCACATGGAGCTATATTCAGTATCTTATAATAACCCATAATGGAAAAGAATCTGCAGCTGTATACCTGAAACTAACACAATACTATAAATCAACTATAGTTTAATTTAAATTTTTAAAATAAAAATTTATTTTAAAAATGTTTTAAAAGATGAAATAAAGATCTCTTCAGAACAAAACCTGAATTAGCTACCAGTGAAATTTTCATTGTTACCATCAAAAAATGGTTTTATTTAAAACATTCATGAAACAAAAGATGAAAGTTCTCAACAGTGAATTTTATAATTATACAATAAATTTACTACAGTTTTTGTAGTGGCTCAGTCATGTCCAACTCTTTGTGACTCCATGGACTGTAGCCCACCAGGCTCCTCTCTCTGTCCATGGAATTCTCCAGGAAGAATACTGGAGTGGGTTGCCTTTCTGTTCTCCAGGGAATCTTTCCTACCCAGGGATTGAACCCAAATCTCCTGCATTGCAGGCAGATTCTTTACCATCTGAGCCACCAGGGAAGCAAGATACAGCACCTTCATCTATATAATTAAAGGCTATATGGCCAATATTCTTGCTACTTTACTGGCTTCCTCATTTATGAATTAAATAAATCTCTGGCACATGCTGACTCTAAACTAACAGTCTGAGATGGGCTATGTTTGGACGGGCAACCAACACAGTCCTGCTGCACAGCGTGCTCGGTGGCAGCCTGGATGGGAGGGAGAATGAGGGAGGAGGGGTGCGTGCACGTGTCTGATTGAGTCCCTTTGCTGTCTACCAGAAACTATCAAAGCACGGCTAACCAGCTATACTCNGTGTGGTCGGTGGCAGCCTGGATGGGAGGGAGAGTGAGGGAGGAGGGGTGTGTGCATGTGTCTGATTGAGTCCCTTTGCTGTCCACCAGAAACTATCAAAGCATGGCTAACCAGCTATACTCCAATATAAAGGAAAAGTTCAAATAAATAAAATAACAGTGAGAAAATGCTCCGCCAGGCCCTGTGCCACTGGAGAAACAGATGGCCGAGTCTCTGCCTCTTTAGCAGCAGCAGAGACANGCGTGCTCGGTGGCAGCCTGGATGGGAGGGAGAATGAGGGAGGAGGGGTGCGTGCACGTGTCTGATTGAGTCCCTTTGCTGTCTACCAGAAACTATCAAAGCACGGCTAACCAGCTATACTCCAATATAAAGGAAAAGTTCAAATAAATAAAATAACATTGAGAAAATGCTCCGCCAGGCCCTGTGCCACTGGAGAAACAGATGGCCGAGTCTCTGCCTCTTTAGCAGCAGCAGAGACAAGGAAAAGAATAATATGAGTAAGGTTCTGAAGACACCGCTGCAGGAAGATGAGAAGGGGACTGGCCTCTGTCTAGCAGGACGGGGCTGGAGTAGGCGATTCTACAGAGAGGAACACACAGGAAGGCGTGTTGGAGAGGCATCATGCATTCAGGGAAAACTGCTTCTGTGGGTTGCCTGGTTCCGGAGCAAGAGAAAAGGCTATAGCCAGACGGGAAGAGGTCTTATCTGCAAGGCTCAGGAATTTGGACTTTATCCCCACCCCAGGCAACCAGGACCCAGATGACTTTGTTAAGAAGCTAGGAACTCTGGTCGCTGGAGGAGAAAATGAGAAGGAATGGGGAGAGGCTGGAGGCGAGAAGACTGAGGCTGTTATCTGGAGGCTGTTTCAAAAATCAAAGGAAGTCGTCTTCTCCTTTCTTCTCCTCCTACAGCAGCTAGCACAGTGCCTTAGGTGTGGCAAGAGAAGACAATGTTGAACTAAACTGACTCCGAGAGAAAAAGACCTAAACTTACAAAGTGCTTTCTTGCTTTCTAAGGCAATTTCTTTCTCAAGATAGAAGGGGAAAAAAAAGCCACACTGATAAGACCACCAATTTCTTTCATACCATTCTATAATATACAGCTAAAACCTTGAGGAACCCTGGTTCTCCAAATTTTGTCTCTCCTTGTCTTTATCACAGTTTCACTGATCTCAGAACATCGGTGGGGGACTTCCCTGGTGGTCCAGTGGTAAGGAATCCACCTGCCAATGTAAGGGACACAGGTTCAGCTCCTAGTCTGGGAAGACCCCACGTGCCATGGGGCAACTAGGCCCGTGAACCGTGACTGCTGAGGCCCATGTGCCCTGGAGCCTGTGCTCTCCAACAGGAGACGCCACGGCAACGAGAAGCCCGCACACACAACCTTGGAGTAGCCCCCCCTCACCACAACTAGAGAAAGGCCGCTCACAGCAAAGATCCAGCCCACCCAACAATAAACAAACAAATATAAACATTTTTTTTAATGCTAAGTAAAACTTTAAAAAATGGGAAGAGTAAAAAGCCTGCAAAACAAATACTCTGACCAAAGGATGCCACACCTATATTTTTAATAATGAAACCAAGGAAACAGTTTAATACAGACAATGCCAGTTGAGTGTTTCTTCAAAAAACTTAGTTTTGGACTTGCATTGTTATCTACCAAGACACAAATCTATGCACAGCTGAAATAACTGAGACCTGTTTCAAAGCTGAATGCAATCTACTATTGATTGTATTCCTATTAAAATTCCAGCTGTGTTTTTTTTTTAATAAATTGACAGTCTGAGCCCAAAACTCCTATGGGAATTCATTGGACTCAGAAGCCAAAGCAACCTGAACAAAGGTGGAGACTCACACCAGTATCAGAACTTATGACTAAGCTCTAAAGATAACAAGTGCAGAGGGGGTGTGGAAAAAAGGGAGCCCTCCTACACTGTTGGTGGGAATGTAAATTGGTGTAGCCACTATGGAAAACAGTATGGAGGCTCCTCAGAAAGCCAAAAAGAGAACTGCCATATGATCCAGTAATCCCACTCCTGGACATATGTCCAGACAAAACTGTAACTCGAAAACGCAGGCACCCCTATGCTCACAGCAGCGCTGTTTCCAACAGCCAAGACCCGGGGACAACCTACATTTCCATCAGCAGAAGCATGGACACAGAAGATACAGTGTGTGTGTATAAATGGAATTCTACTCAGCTAGAAAGAATGAAATAATGCCATCTGCAGCAACATGGATGGCCCTAGAGATTGCCATGCTGGGCGAAATGACTTAGCAAGAGAAAGACAAATACCATACAATATTACTTATAGGTGGGATCTAAAATAAGACACAAATTAACATATCTATGAAACCGGAACAGACTCACAGATATAGAGAACAGATCTGTGGTTCCCAAGGCAGGTGGGGGAGGGACGGACTGAGAGTCTGGGATTAGGAGACACAAACCATTACATACACAATGGATAAACAACAAGGCCCTACTGTACAGCACAGGGCACTATACTGAAGACTGGTATTCAAATCTTTAACAAAGTTTAAAATATGAAAAAGAAATATATATATCTCTTAGTCACTTTGCTGTACAGCAGAAATTAACACAGCATTGTAGATCAACTATACCTTAATAAACACAAATTGTAAAAACCTTGTGACTAAGCTATGGTGATCAGAATGGCGTGGTACTGGCATAAGGTAGACACATAAATATAGATCAACGGACTACAATTGGGAGTCCACAAATACACCCGTACATTTACGTCAATTGACTCTGGACAAGTGCCAACAATTCAATGGGGAGACAACAGTTTTTTCAACAAATAGTGCTGGAATACCTGAATATCTACATGCAAAAGAATGAGGCTGGAGCCTTAACTCACATTATACACAAAAATGAACTCAAAATGGATCATAGACCCAAATGCAAGAGTTAAATTATAAAACTCTTAAGAAGAAACTATAGTAGCGAATCTTTGTGACCTTAGGTTTTGGCAGTGCTTATCTAGATATGGTTCTGCCAAAAGCAGAAGCGATAAAAGATACATAAACTGTACTGGATCAAAATTTAAAACTGTAAGTAAAAAGACAATCCACAGAATACTTCAAAACTATACGAAAATACACAAGGAGACCTGTATGCAGAATGTAGAACTCTTATAAATGAACAATAAAAAGACAACCAATTAAAAATGGGCAAAGGATATGAAGAGACATTTCTCAAAAGAAAATATACAAGTGGTCACGAAGTACAGGAAAAGATGCTTATCAGAGAAATGCAAATCAAAACTACAGTTAGATACTATGTCACAGTCATTAAGATAGGCAAAATAAATATAACATTAACAAGTTCTGGTGAGAATGTGGAGAAATTGGAATACTTAAACATGACTGGTAGGATGGTAAAATGATTCAGTCACTTTGGGCAAGTTTGGCAGGTCATCACAATGTTGAACACAGAAGTGCATGACCCAGCAATTCCACATATAAGGTATGTACCCAAGAGAATCAAAAATTCATGTGTACATAAAAACTTGTGCATAAATTTTCATTAGCAGCATATTTATAATAGTGAAAGTGAAGTCGCTCAGTCTTTATAATAGTGAAAGTGAAGTCGCTCAGTCGTGTCAGACTCTTTGCAACCCCATGGACTGTAGCCTATCAGGCTCCTCTGTCCATGGGATTTTCCAGGCAAGAGTGCTGGAGTGGATTGCCATTTCCTTCTCCAGGGGATCTTCCCAACCCAGGAATAGAACACAGGTCTCCTGCCTTGCAGGCAGATGCTTTACCGTCTGAGCCACCTCCAAAGCAAAAACAATTCAAACGATGAATGAATAAAATATGGCATATCCATACAATGAAATAGTATTCTATTATTCAGCNCACAGGTCTCCTGCATTGCAAGCAGATGCTTTACCGTCTGAGCCACCTCCAAAGCAAAAACAATTCAAACGATGAATGAATAAAATATGGCATATCCATACAATGAAATAGTATTCTATTATTCAGCGAAAAAAGGAATGGACTGCTGATACAAACAACATGAATGAACCCTGAAAACATGCTAAGTGAAAGAAAAGATCACATCTTGTATGATTCCCTTGATATGAAATGTCCAGAATAGACACATCCATCAGTTCAGCCACTCAGTCGTGTCTGACCCTTTGCGACCCCATGGACTGCAGCACGCAAGGCTTCCCTGTCCAGCATCAACTCCTGGAGCTTACTCAAACTCATGTCCATCGAGTCGGTGATACCGAACAAATCCGTACAGACAGAAAATAGTAGATTTCATGAAATGAGGGTAGAGGATATAGGAATTGACTGTTACTGGGCACAGAGCTTCTTTTTAGAGTGATGGAAATGTTCTAAAATAAGACAGTGGTAGGGACTTCCCTGCTGATCCAGTGGCAAAGACTCCACACTCCCCACGCAGAGGGCCAAGTCTGATCCCTGATCAGGGAATTAGATCCCATCCATATGCCACAAATAAAGAGTTCAAAGATCCCACATACCGCAACATAAGACCCAGCACAGCCAAATACATAGGTAAATAAATACTGATAGTGGTAATGGTTATATATAACACCATGAAACACCAAAGGCCACTGAATTGTTATGCTTTTTATTTCTGGACTTTAAGTCCATAAAGGTGAACTTTATGTTACTGAATCATATATCAATAAAGTTTATATATATATATATGATTGCTTATGAACTAAATTGGCACTGGTGTTGATGGGTTATTTTCTCTTCTATAAACAATCAGTTTAAGATTTACTCAGAAAATATTGAACCAAAAAAAATCATCACAAAGGTGAGGTAAACAGCATAAAGATATGACTCTGAAAGATTTTTACCCTTAAATAATGCCAAATGTTATATGGTTTCTAAATATGTAGGATAAGATCTACTTATAAACTGCCAAGCTAATCTCTTCAATTAAATGAACAGTCCCTGTTTTTACAAAGTCCAGAGCTATTCAGGCATGCGGGCTAAATAGCAACAAAGCAGGGGAAAGTACGCGGGAAAGACATGGGCTGTAACAAGTTAATCGGTTTGGACAGAATGGAGGTCCAGGCATTTATTTCCTGTGAGCAGAAGGTTTGAAGCAAACTACGTTCAAAACTCAGAGTCTCTGCCTGTTATTTTAAACAACTGGTCCAGGATCATTATTAATAACTGAGGCTTACAAATATCACACATTCACTTAAATACACTGAGGTTAGCAACAGGCCAGACAACAGGATATCTATGAATTTAGTCCTGGAAAGATGTTGCACTTTAGTTTTAAAAAAAAAAAAAAAAGAAGAGCAACCAGAGCCTCAATTACAAAAAGCAAATTTCGAGTTCTGAGCCCAACTGTCTATAGAAATGTAGATCCTGTCTTCCCAAGTGATGTGTATAAAGAAGCACATTTACTTGAATAAGTTCTGTATCTTTGTTGGAACAACAATCACTAACTCATAGCCATGGTTTAGAAGCTAATACTAGAAACATTCTATCGGTGATCAAACTGAGGCTGAAATGGAGACTAGAGAAACGAGATTTCCTGATGTGCGGTG
Organism: Raphicerus campestris; assembly: GCA_006410735.1. Taxonomy (NCBI): domain Eukaryota; kingdom Metazoa; phylum Chordata; class Mammalia; order Artiodactyla; family Bovidae; genus Raphicerus; species Raphicerus campestris. The sequence continues at coordinate 799,035 of SJYW01028917.1, read as the reverse complement.
GAGAGGAGCATGTGGAATGCTTCACATTGTGAAGCAACAAGAATTTTCAGAGTTAGCTAGAGAGAAGATAATCCCCATCAAATTTTAAACCCATATCCAAAAAACAATGGCCAGAGATAAACCTGGTAGGAGAAAGAACTCTTTACTTAGTAAAGTGATTTAGAGACTTTAAAAAAATAATAATTGGGCCTTCCCTGGTGGCTCAGATGGTAAAGAATCCTCCTGCAACTTGGGAGCGACCTAGGTTCAATCCCTTGGCTGGGAAGATCCCCTGGAGGAGGGCATGGCAACCCATTCCAGTATTCATGCCTGAAGAATTCCCATGGACAGAGGAGCCTGGTGGGTTACACTCCACAGGCCACAGTCAGACACAACCGAGAGACTAAGCACACACACACAAATAATGAGAGGAAGGGGCAACCAATTTCTAATCTCAATCAATATCCAACTGTTTATTTCCATTTGAGAATTCAATCTTCTAAAAAGTTACCAGTGAATTTGATTCCTGTTCAGGAGCAATGCTATTGCTATGTCCTACAGAAATCTGGGGTCTGAGCTGGGGGATATTGATAAGAATGTCCCATCAATGTAACATGCAGTTTCTACTAATTTAAAAACTAAGATACTGTGTTCCTGGCTCATGTTTGGACTGGAGGTTAGACATACAAATAAATACACTACGGGAGACATGCACAATTAAATTTCAAACTGAAACAGAACACATATGTGTAATCTGTTGTATGATGTACAATCTATTTCTGTAAATGGGGGTAGCAATTGCACTTTTGAAGACTCAGAGATTTTAATCTCACACTGAAAGGGGAAAAAATGATATATACAAAAATACAGAATAATTTAGTTTTTCTTATTTTGCATTTCCATATCTAGTCAAACTCAAAGACTTTTAACATGATATTATGGGGGGTTAAATATGATATAAGGATGTGCATTTGAAAATTTTTAATAAGGCATCATAAATTGCTTTTTACAGGCACAAACTAGGATTCTCATTTTTTTAATCCCATTTAAATCTACATTCTTTTTAGAGTGATGAAAATGTTCTAAAATAAGATCCTGGTGATGGCTGTACAATTTTTATTTGCACAAAATTTAGGCGAAATAAGATCTTCTATAAACAGTAACTTGAAATTTTTATATCTAATTCTAAAATCTCACTAATGTTTTAATGGATTCATCTCAGCATTTTTCGGTTCTTTGTATATATTACTACCATCCTATACATCTGTCTCTAAAGAGTTTTGAAAGAGAAATTATCTACTCTATAGTCATGTCAATATCACAATAAAAGCATGCCATATGACGGGAATGGTGTTACATTCCTGGATTCACTGGTTACAGAAACCTAGACTTAAAGGTTGCCTGAAATTCAGTAACGAAGCAGGGACTATACTCTGGTCTTAGGAGCAGAGGTGATATTTTTAAATAAAAGTGGGTGGAGAATAGTCATGCTGTCTTCAAACAGAATCTATATGAATCTGAAAAGTTCTTACATAGTAGCTACACTGTTCTGCAAAAGTAAGTAGACACTGAGAAGTATATTTGTATTATCTGGAGTAACCAAAGGATCCAAAAATAGCAGCTCTGGGGAGTGGAGAAAGGAAGGCAGAGATATTGTCAATTTTTCAGCCTAATCTCTTTGGTGCTCCTTCTCTAATTTATTTATTACCATGAAAGTGAAAGTGAAGTCACTCAGTCGTGTCCAACTCTGTGACCCCGTGGGACTGTAGCCTACCAAGCTCCTCAGTCCATGGGATTCTCCAGGCAAGAATACTGGAGTGGGTTGCCATTTCCTTCTCCAGGGGATCTTCCCGACCCAGGGATCGAACCCGGGTCTCCCGCACTGGAGGCAGACGTTTTAACCTCTGAGCCACCAGGGAAGCCCACATTTATTACCATAGGCAGAGTATTAAATATTTTAAATAGAAATTTTAACAGAGAATAAAATAAAATGAAGTTGCTAGATCTCCTTCCAAATAGATGTTTCTAATTTGAAAAACAAATTAGAAACATTAGTATGATCCCACGACAATGGAATATGAGGAAGATAAAATGATGGCAATAAATGTGGCCACAGGCCTAGAATGAAACCTGCAGACTCACACTACTAACTCTGGAATCAACAGCTATCTTATCAGTTAATAGCAGGGGAAGGTGGGGAGGGGTATAGGATAGGCAGACAACTTCCACTGTCTATAGCAAACAATCCTCCTATTTAAAAATTTGTCTGGCACTTCACAGTAAATCCACGCTATTTCAAATAAATAAGAGAAAGAGTGGACCACTCTTCCAAAACAGTTGCATTGCCGACTCTCGTTATGGCCTAGTGTAGAAAGACACAAATATTGTTGATTCTGGGTCAGCTGACTCAGAATCAACCTGAATGTGAGGTTGCTTTAGGGATTCTTTCATCCAGTTTACTTCTACATGATTAAAAAAAAAAACCCTATACTTAAGTCTCTCCTCCAATAGTATAAATAAACAATATAAATAATTCACAACATTTTCTTTTTAGTACTGCATATAATGACCTCTCACAATCAATGTGCTTTGATATTTGAGTTGAGACTTGCTGAAAAGGATGAGGAAACTGGAAATATTTTGTTTTTAATTTTCTAACAACCATGAACATACCACCCAGCACTATATATATATGTGTGTGTATATGTGTGTATGTATGTGTATATATATATATGTATTATATATATATGCCTTTGTGCGTATACCCATGGGCCCCTTCCCTCACTTCCTGTGAAACAGAATATCAACTTTCATTCCAACAAATTTTTGGAAAGTAATAAAAAACACAGGGAAGAATACTTAAAACTAATCCCATTTTTGCCAATTTAATGTTTGCTATTCCAAGTACCAAAATAAATGCATGGCCTTCAAGTTAAGGCATGACAAAGCAGAAATCTGATATGGATATAATGTCTATTACTCATTTTAATCCATGACTCAGAGTATTTTAAATATACATATGGAAACCAGAGTCTTTTCCTAACCAGACTACAAACGAGAAACTCGGGCCGAGACATGACAAACATGAATCTGGAAAAGCTTCACAGATTTAAATCTTCCATTTAAAACACAAGCTGTGTTATCAGTGCTTTGATATAATCCCGAAAATGCAGCAACACCGAGTTTAAAATCCCAGTAATATTTTCTGGTTGTGATGATGGTAATCACTTGTTTCATTAATGGTAAACACATACTGTATGACACATACAATTTCAAGAAGGGAATTCATATATTGATGGAGATAACTTTTGAGATTTCTTGTTACATACTTAACATATTTGCAGTGGCTATCTCTGGACATGTAACTGGAAGAAAAATCTAAAACTTTACATTTTTACAGTAACCTGAGAGCCAGTTTGGTCACTACAGAAGTAATAGATGTTCTTCCAGAAGTCAGAGCAAGTAATAAAGTGAAAGTGAAAGTGAAGTCACTCAGTCGTGTCCGACTCTTTGTGACCCCGTGGATTGTAGCCTATATACCAAGCTCCTCTGTCCATGGGATTCTCCAGGTAAGAATACTGGAGTGGATTGCCATTTCCTTCTCCAGGGCATCTTCCCGACCCAGGGATCGAACCCGGGTCTCCCGCACTGGAGGCGGACGTTTTAACCTCTGAGCCACCAGGGAAGCCCACAGCAAGTAATAAAAAAACCACCCATAACCTCACCACCTGGCCATAACCCCATGACTGCTTTCAATCAGAGTGTATCTTTGTCAGAACATGCAATAAAAGTGGCTAAGTGCCTGGTTCTGAACTCCCAGGTTTGAATCCTGCCTCTTCCCTTTATTAGCCCTGTGACCTTGAGCAAACTTAGGAACTCAGTATCTGTGTGTCAAACAGGTATAATAATAGCAGCTACTTCATGGAATTTTTAAATATAATTATCCTACCTATAGAGTTTTGCTACCTGTCATTTCACTTACTAGAATTTGTGAACAGTTTCCATGCCATTAAATATTCTACTATGAAATGTTTAAGGGCTGCAGCACATCCCATTACATGGCTGTTCTAGAATGTATTCTGACCCTCATCGCCAGGCATGTAAACTGTCTTCAGCTTTTCGCTATCATAACAGGGCACGAGGAGATGTTAGGGTTGGAAGGAGGATGTCCTAAATCACAGAGACACTGACCATGGCTACACCGACCAGGCTGTTTGCCTGTGAAACGGTTGTCATCTTCCTGGACGCCCAGGCCACTCGGTTCTGCCTTCTCTCAAGTTAGGTGCCAGCCTTCCAGCCGTTCTAGGCATTCTCAGCAGCCTTCCCATAAATTATCTGATGCTCAGATTAGCCCGAGTCAGCTTCTGTTACTTGTAACCAAAACACTCTACAGGTATACATGATGTCATTCTCTTATAATTCCACTGCTGCTGCTGCTGCTGCTAAATCACTTCAGTCGTGTCCGACTCTGTGTGACCCCATAGACGGCAGTCCACCAGGCTCCCCTGTCCTTGGGATTCTCCAGGCAAGAACACTGGAGTGGGCTGCCATTTCCTTCTCCAATGCATGAAAGTGAAAAGTGAAAGTGAAGTCGCTCGGTCGTGTCCAACTCTTAGTGACCCCATGGACTGCAGCCCACCAGGCTCCTTCATTCATGGGATTTTCCAGGCAAGAGCACTGGAGTGGGGCACCATTGCCTTCTCCGATAATTCCACTGCACACACACAAATGACAAGCTACACAACCAACTGACCTTCACAAAATCAGCTCCATCTCAGGAAGCAGTCAGCAGCTAGGCAACCGCAATGCAAAGGACTCAGGTTCTCAAGACAGACATTTTTTCTTCCAGTGAATACAAAATCCAAAGGAGCCTTCATGCACTTACAGGCCAAGGATGTTACAATTTCACTAATGCAAAACTACACAGACTATCATCTACAGAAAGGCTAATCTAATCTCTCAGAGGAAAAAAATTAAACTGCATGTTATACCCAAAAACTAATCACCACTACGACTAACACTTCCTACAATTACAGTTGCTCCTGCTGTACACCATTCTACTACAAGGCCAGGCCCTGCCAGAAATGACTTACATGTGTGGTAGTCACTCAGTTGTGTCCGACTCTACGACCCCATGGCCTGTAGCCTGCCAGGCTTCTCTGTCCATGGAATTTTCCAGGCAAGGATACGCCGGGGTCCAGCCCCGGTGGATCCAGGGTGATTCGAAGGTAGGGACGGAGTCGGCATCCTTGGAATAATACACATTTAGTTACAGATATATAGAGAGATTAGAAACGGATAGTATAGTAGGAAAATTAGTGGAGAAAAAGAGACTGAATAACTTGGTTCACATGGAATAGCATCCATGGTCCAGATGGGAATTCAGCCAGAAAAACGGAGAGTAAGAAAGAACGACATGAGGGAGTCAGTCTTTCCAGGAACTGATCCCATTTCTTTATTTTTCCAGTTTTCTTATATACTTTTTGTTACATATAGGGATGAATACAGAGTCACGCGGGGGTCAGCAGTCCTGACCTTTATCAAAATCAGGTGCTTTACATAAAAAAAGGTCTTAGGGGTTTTACATCATCTTTAAGCCATTTCTGCCTGATGACATTTACAACCCTTTCTTTCTGATAACCAAAAAACTTATTTTTCCAAGCGTGTTTTTTCTTAAACCAGGCATCACCCTCCAAATAAAGTTGCATTCCCTATAGAGTGAGGGTGTAGTGAGTTACAATCAAGAAAGGAATTTATTTAACCCAAGGTTAACATGATTAATCTTAAAGGTTAATACTTATTTCTCCTATATGCTTAAAGGTTAATACATATTTCTCCTATATGCTAGTTATATTTATTATAAGGGCAGGGAATATGGAGATTTAGCAGCAAACATCAGTCCAACAAATGAAAATCCTTTCCCCAATGTTCCTCTTAAGATCTACTTAGTCTTAAGATAGTGATAAAGTTACATTTTTACATAGCAAGGACACAGTGATTTATAACAAAGTACAGTGATCTATAACAAGAGAGAAAATTCATTAACTCAAAAAGTCTAATATTGCTAACATCAAAAACTACTATATTTCCTTTTCTATATTCCAAATACATTGATTAATATATTC
>SJYW01028917.1:769920-791007 GCA_006410735.1 Raphicerus campestris | reverse complement strand
GTGTAGTGAGTTACAATCAAGAAAGGAATTTATTTAACCCAAGGTTAACATGATTAATCTTAAAGGTTAATACTTATTTCTCCTATATGCTTAAAGGTTAATACATATTTCTCCTATATGCTAGTTATATTTATTATAAGGGCAGGGAATATGGAGATTTAGCAGCAAACATCAGTCCAACAAATGAAAATCCTTTCACCAATGTTCCCCTTAAGATCTATTTAGTCTTAAGATAGTGATAAAGTTACATTTTTACATAGCAAGGACACAGTGATTTATAACAAAGTACAGTGATCTATAACAAAAGAGAAAATTCATTAACTCAAAAAGTCTAGTATTGCTAACATCAAAAACTACTATATTTCCTTTTCTATATTCCAAATACATTGATTAATATATTCCCAGGTGTCTAAGGATATGGAGGCCTGGCGGCAATCATTGACTCAATAATGAGATAAGCCCTATGCTAATTAAGACTCTCAAAATCCTCCAAAACTCTCTATGCTGTTTCTGGTTAAGAGGTTGTCACACAGCTAGTCTGTCAGCAGAGAGGTTTGACCTGAGACACCCTTGTCCCACCCAGGGCAGGGAATTAGCAGCAATTATTGACACAACAAATGAAAAACCCTTTACCAATATAATTCCTAACCAACCCACTATACTAATAATTTCTAACTTCCCAAAAGAATTTGCCTTTAGTAAGTCAAAAACATCTCGTGCCTCTCATGGCTGGAGGGCTGTTGTGGCCGGAGGAACCTATACAGGCAGGCTAGATAACCTTCAGAGGAGTCCTGTAAGTTGAAACACTCTAGTCACGCCCAGGAATTTTTATTAACTGGAGCTGCAAGTTAACTCCTCCGAGAGAAATGGTTATGGGGGAGAGCCCCCCGTAAAGTCAGAGGTGTAGGTGAGAGCACAAGACAGACTCTGGTTTTGGAGGTAGATGCTCGGGAGCAGGGGATTTCCTGAGGCTTGATCACTCCTTTGTGTATGCCAAAGCCTCCTTCCTCATGACCTTTGCCAAGGGCGGAGTTCCTCACGCTGGCCCCCGGCAAGGATACTGGAGTGAGTTGCCATTTCCTTTTCCAAAAACTTGCAATAAACTTTTAAGTAGGTACTATTATCCTCATGTTATATGTGAGGAAACTGAGGCCTCAGAGAGACTGAGTAACTTGCCAAAGGTCACACAGCAATTCAGGATTCAGATCCAGGCAACCCAGCTTCAAAATCCTGTGTCCTTAACTACCCTATATACTGTGTCTTGATTTTTGTTTTATAATGACAGACATTTGAGTTCTGCTCAAAACATAATATTGTCGGTGCCTACAGGGCAGGACAGTACTGACCACATGCAGGGATTCTGATAAAGACCCCATTTTCTGTTGCAGCTTCTCCCCCTAAGACTATGACCCCCACACACAGAACATCTCATCACACCCCTTCCCCCAATAAATGCCAAGTGCTTTTTCACTTCTAAGCCTTCACTCAAGCTATTTCCACAATTTAATTGTTTTGTTGGGTGACTCTGTTGTTTTGGCTGCAGCACATGGGGTCTCAGTTCCCCAATCAGGGATCAAACTCGTGCCCCCTGCACTGGAAGCTTGAAGTCTCACCCACTGGACTGCCAGCGAAGTCCCAATCTCCATCATTTTAAATGCCCTTCCAAACCTTTACCCTTCTTCCTGTTTCCATCCAATAACACAACACCAAGTTCTAATGCCACATCCTCCACAAACCTTCCCCAAGCCCACGCCCGTATATCCTCGTGATTCTGTTTACCTCCAGTGGAGTACATATGACACTCTGCCATCCTACTCTCCCAATGTAAGAGTCTAGAAAGCAGCGACTATATCTGATCAATTCCCTTCTCTTATTTGGTATCCTTCACTTATTTGGTATCCTTCACTGCATAGAAAAAGGTCATTCCAAGAAATAGTTGCTTGATTAATAACCACTGAGGTTAAGGAAATAAATCCAGGCTGTAAAGACTTCTCCATCAAGATGGATTATCAAAGGAAGCAACTGGAAAATATCAAAGATTTAGAAAACCTTAGGCTATCATTAAACTACTCTAAGCCCCAGTAAATCTAAGTCTAAAAACCTATCATTAAGAGACACTATCATTTGTGAAATTTTAACATTTATCTCCAAAGAGCCATTTATGGTCTGAATGTGTGCCCTGGGGGAAATGAAGGAGGAAATTTTGGGGAAAACTATTTCAAATATTTGGTAAATATTGGGAACACAAGGTCACATGAACCACAAGGGAAAAGCCTAAACTCGGGCTGCTGCTAGAGCCACCAGCAGAGGATCACAGCCACAGGCGAGGCAGGCGGGGCAGCCCTCTGCTCTCTGAGAGCTCTTCTTCCTCCAGGTGGTTTTCCTTGAGTGATTTATGGGCTCAATCAAAGCTAAGAAGCTGTTTGCATTTTTCTGAGTTACCTGGCTCATCACTGCGGAGACAAGAAAATATTATTCCCTTTGCATTTTTCTCAGATCGGATACGTAATTATGGAAAATGGGAGGGCGAAACCCAAACGGAGTTACGGTTATTAACCAGGTAACACTAAGATTCTGTGATCCGTTTATAGGAAAGGTGCAATCCTGGGCCACCAACAGGAACAAGAACAAACAAAAAACACTCACTGCCCTCTCCACCTGCAGATCCAACGCAGAGTGGGCTCTCCTGTCTAGAGCCCCTGCCCCAAGGGGAGGCACCACAGTGAGAGGCCCGAGCACCGCCAATGGGAGAGTAGCCTCTGCTCCCAGCGCCGAGAGAAAGCAACCAAGAGCCAGCACAGCAAAAACAACACAGAAACTCTAAAACAGAAAGTGCTCCCTCACCCTCAGTGGGCAGCCCACTAAAGCCCTTGTCATGAGCAGCCCTTGGTGGGAGCATCTCAAAGCATGCACTCCTTCCTAAACACTATAAAGCCTCACTTAAAATCGTTATGAAACCTCAGGACTTTCTTGGTGGTGGAAGGCTAGGACTCTCCGCTCTCAGTGCAGGGGGCCTGGGTTCAATCCCTGGTCAGGGAGCTGGAGTCCACAGGCCTCCACTAAGAGTTTGCACATCGCAACTAAAGATCCTGCCTCTCACAACACAACCACGACCCAGCACAGCCATGCAAATAAATAACAATAAATATTTTTTACAAGGATATGAAACCTGTATTGTGATCGTTCTGATTGTGTTTGCTTGCTTTCCTCTTGGTCCAGACTCATAAGGAGCTCTTGGAAATCCCTGGAACTGAACACAACAGGAAAACAACTGTTCTCAGACACAGAGAGGTGGGTGTCTCCCCTCAGCAGTCCCTGGTGGAAAGGATCTTCCTGTTAATCGCAGGACTGCTCTGTGCCAAGCAGCTTACAGTCACAGCAAGGAAGCAATGTTAAATGGCCCCAGCCTCTCCTAACCTAGTCCTTAGTTCAGTCCAGTCGCTCAGTCGTATCTGACTTTGCGACCCCATGAATCGCAGCACGCCAGGCCTCCCTGTCCATCACCATCTCCCAGAGTTCACTCAGACTCATGTCCATCGAGTCAGTGATGCCATCCAGCAATCTCATCCTCTGTTGTCTCCTTCTCCTCCTGCCCCCATCCCTCCCAGAATCAGAGTCTTTTCCAATGAGTCAACTCTTCGCATGAGGTGGCCAAACTACTGGAGTTTCAGCTTCAGCATCATTCCTTCCAAAGAAATCCCAGGGCTGATCTCCTTCAGAATGGACTGGTTGAATCTCCTTGCAGTCCAAGGGACTCTCAAGAGTCTTCTCCAACACCACAGCTCAAAAGCATCACTTCTTCAGTGCTCAGCCTTCTTCACAGTCCAACTCTCACATCCATACATGACCACTGGAAAAACCATAGCCTTGACTAGACGGACCTTAGTCAGCAAAGTAATGTCTCTGCTTTTGAATGTACTATCTAGGTTGGTCATACCTTTTCTTCCAAGCAGTAAGCGTCTTTTAATTTCATGGCTGCAATCACCATCTGCAGTGATTTTGGAGCCCCCAAAAATAAAGTCTGACACTGTTTCCGCTGTTTCCCCATCTATTTCCCATGAAGTGATGGGACCAGATGCCAGGATCTTCGTTTTCTGAATGTTGAGGTTTAAGCCAACTTTTTCACTCTCCTCTTTCACTTTCATCAAGAGGCTTTGAGTTCCTCTTCACTTTCTGCCATAAGGGTGGTGTCATCTGCATATCTGAGGTTATTGATATTTCTCCCGACAATCTGGATTCCAGCTTGTGTTTCTTCCAGCCCAGCGTTTCTCATGATGTACTCTGCATAGAAGTTAAATAAGCAGGGTGACAATATACAGCCTTGACGTACTCCTTTTCCTATTTGAAACCAGTCTGTTGTTCCCAGTCCTAAGTGGCACCAAATGGCCTTCCCAGAGAAAAGGGTATCCTCAATGGAATCTCACTTCTTCTCTTGACAGTTAGAAATCACACCAGGGGAAAGAAACATCCTATAGTTCACCTCAACAGCAAACTCATCTGCATTCATCCACATGTGACCCAGAAAACAGATGACAAATATCCATCCCAACCCTGTGAAAAGGAGCAAAAGCGAGGTTGCTAATCTTATTTACCTATATGAGAACACTTTCCAAAGTCATTTTTCTTGTGGCAGGGGAGGATAAATTAGGAGCTTGGGATTAATGTATACACACTACTATATGTAAAATAGTAAATAACAAGAAAACAAGGACCTATTGAATAGCACGGGGAACTTTATTATATCCTGTAATAAGCTATAATGGAAAGGAATCTGAAAATGAGTGTGTGTGTGTGTGTGTGTGAGTATGTGAGTGAGTGAGAGAGAGAGAATGGGGCTTCCCTGATGGCTCAGCAAGTAAAGAACCCACCTGCCGATGCAGGAGACACAGGAGATGCAGGTTGCATCTCTGGCCCGGGAAGACCCCCTGGAGAAGGAAACAGCAACCCACTCCACTATTCTTGCCTGGAGAATCCCATGGACAGAGGAGTCTGGCGGGCTGCAATCTATGGGGCCGCAAAAGGTTGGACATGACTGGGCAACTAAGTACATATGTGAATGAATCATTTTGCTGAACACTTGAAACTAAAACATTGTAAATTATAATAACTATGCTTCATTTTTTTTAAAAAAAGTCATTCCTCTCTCTAAAAAAAATCATTGAGAACAGACATCTCCAAACTCACTGCAAGGTTTAAGAGAAACGCTTGAAACCGTGTGAAAGGCACCAGGGGAACAGATCCAGGTGAACCATAACAGGACTCACACCCTGCTCACAACCTGAACAGCTGGCCATTGTTGCTGCACAGAGTCTCCACAGCTGGCCCATCCCAGGCGTTCCCTGCCACTCCCCTGCACTCGCCATTCCATTTTTAAAAGATTAATAGGACTGCTTATCTTGAAAAGAATGATTCCTTTAATAAAGAACTGGCACGGGACAATCTCGTTAGAGATGTGCGTGTATTTGGGTGTGTGGATATGTGCGTGGGTGCAGTCGCTCAGTCGCGTCCGACTCTTTGCGACCCCACAGTCTGGAGCCCGCCAGGCTCTTCTGTCCATGGATTCTCCAGGCAACAATACTGGAGTGGGCTGCCATGCCCTCCTCCAGGGGATCTTCCCAACCCAGGGGTCTCCCACATTCCAGGTGGATTCTTTACCGTCTGAGCCACCAGGGAAGCCCAAGAATACTGGAGTGGGTAGCCTATCCCTTCTCCAGGCGATCTTTCTGACCCAGGAATCAAACTGGGGTCTCCTACATTGCAGGTGGATTCTTTACCTCCTGCCAAATCACGTATGTTGAAGACCTTGTACATCTATGGATCTACAGAGTCTTCAGTCTCAGGCCTATGACACAGCTGGATATCTGAGCAGCCAAGTTTCAGAATTTCTAAAGATAGAATAATACCAGAGAAACTGGCTTGAATAATAGTCAGTTAAGTATTATATCAAGTGACCAAATCAACCAAATGGGAGCCCATTTCAGAAAAAGAGAAGGTCCTCTTATTAACTATGCCAGGACAAAAGGGTCAAACAAAGGTTAAACAGAACTGTTCCAGGCAAAAACTGAGAGTATGATTACTCTAGAATATTCCCACCAGATAAAACTTGTTCCCAGTTCTAAGGCGTTATTTATACTCTTCTATAGATGCCGAAACACTGGGTAGGCCACCTCCTCTCAGGCACGCTGCGGCCATACCTTATTTTATTGTGCTTTGCTTTATGGAACTTCAGATTCTGCAGGTTTTTACAAATTGAAGGCTTATGGTAACCCTGTGTCAAGCAAGTCTATAGGCACCTTTTGTCCAACAGCCTTTGCACAGTTTGTGTGTCTGTCACATTTTGGTAATTCTCACAATATTTCAAACTTTCTCATTATTATTACATATGTTATGGTGACCTGTAACCAGTGATCTTTGACGTTACTTTGACTCACTGAAGGCTCAGATGCTGGTCAACATTTTTTAGCAATATAGAGTCGGACATGACTTAGTGACTAAACAACAACATCACNCCAGTCCTAAGTGGCACCAAATGGCCTTCCCAGAGAAAAGGGTATCCTCAATGGAATCTCACTTCTTCTCTTGACAGTTAGAAATCACACCAGGGGAAAGAAACATCCTATAGTTCACCTCAACAGCAAACTCATCTGCATTCATCCACATGTGACCCAGAAAACAGATGACAAATATCCATCCCAACCCTGTGAAAAGGAGCAAAAGCGAGGTTGCTAATCTTATTTACCTATATGAGAACACTTTCCAAAGTCATTTTTCTTGTGGCAGGGGAGGATAAATTAGGAGCTTGGGATTAATGTATACACACTACTATATGTAAAATAGTAAATAACAAGAAAACAAGGACCTATTGAATAGCACGGGGAACTTTATTATATCCTGTAATAAGCTATAATGGAAAGGAATCTGAAAATGAGTGTGTGTGTGTGTGTGTGTGAGTATGTGAGTGAGTGAGAGAGAGAGAATGGGGCTTCCCTGATGGCTCAGCAAGTAAAGAACCCACCTGCCGATGCAGGAGACACAGGAGATGCAGGTTGCATCTCTGGCCCGGGAAGACCCCCTGGAGAAGGAAACAGCAACCCACTCCACTATTCTTGCCTGGAGAATCCCATGGACAGAGGAGTCTGGCGGGCTGCAATCTATGGGGCCGCAAAAGGTTGGACATGACTGGGCAACTAAGTACATATGTGAATGAATCATTTTGCTGAACACTTGAAACTAAAACATTGTAAATTATAATAACTATGCTTCATTTTTTTTAAAAAAAGTCATTCCTCTCTCTAAAAAAAATCATTGAGAACAGACATCTCCAAACTCACTGCAAGGTTTAAGAGAAACGCTTGAAACCGTGTGAAAGGCACCAGGGGAACAGATCCAGGTGAACCATAACAGGACTCACACCCTGCTCACAACCTGAACAGCTGGCCATTGTTGCTGCACAGAGTCTCCACAGCTGGCCCATCCCAGGCGTTCCCTGCCACTCCCCTGCACTCGCCATTCCATTTTTAAAAGATTAATAGGACTGCTTATCTTGAAAAGAATGATTCCTTTAATAAAGAACTGGCACGGGACAATCTCGTTAGAGATGTGCGTGTATTTGGGTGTGTGGATATGTGCGTGGGTGCAGTCGCTCAGTCGCGTCCGACTCTTTGCAACCCCACAGTCTGGAGCCCGCCAGGCTCTTCTGTCCATGGATTCTCCAGGCAACAATACTGGAGTGGGCTGCCATGCCCTCCTCCAGGGGATCTTCCCAACCCAGGGGTCTCCCACATTCCAGGTGGATTCTTTACCGTCTGAGCCACCAGGGAAGCCCAAGAATACTGGAGTGGGTAGCCTATCCCTTCTCCAGGCGATCTTTCTGACCCAGGAATCAAACTGGGGTCTCCTACATTGCAGGTGGATTCTTTACCTCCTGCCAAATCACGTATGTTGAAGACCTTGTACATCTATGGATCTACAGAGTCTTCAGTCTCAGGCCTATGACACAGCTGGATATCTGAGCAGCCAAGTTTCAGAATTTCTAAAGATAGAATAATACCAGAGAAACTGGCTTGAATAATAGTCAGTTAAGTATTATATCAAGTGACCAAATCAACCAAATGGGAGCCCATTTCAGAAAAAGAAAAGGTCCTCTTATTAACTATGCCAGGACAAAAGGGTCAAACAAAGGTTAAACAGAACTGTTCCAGGCAAAAACTGAGAGTATGATTACTCTAGAATATTCCCACCAGATAAAACTTGTTCCCAGTTCTAAGGCGTTATTTATACTCTTCTATAGATGCCGAAACACTGGGTAGGCCACCTCCTCTCAGGCACGCTGCGGCCATACCTTATTTTATTGTGCTTTGCTTTATGGAACTTCAGATTCTGCAGGTTTTTACAAATTGAAGGCTTATGGTAACCCTGTGTCAAGCAAGTCTATAGGCACCTTTTGTCCAACAGCCTTTGCACAGTTTGTGTGTCTGTCACATTTTGGTAATTCTCACAATATTTCAAACTTTCTCATTATTATTACATATGTTATGGTGACCTGTAACCAGTGATCTTTGACGTTACTTTGACTCACTGAAGGCTCAGATGCTGGTCAACATTTTTTAGCAATATAGAGTCGGACATGACTTAGTGACTAAACAACAACATCACGACATTATTTAGACAGAATGCTACAATAGAGCATAAACATAATTTTTATATGCACTGGGAAACCAGAAAGTCCACGTGACTCACTTTATTCAATATTCACTTTAATGCAGTGATCTAGAACCAAACCCACAATGTCTCTGAGGTATACCTGTATTTGATAATGGCAGAATAATAGGAACTGGGGCGGGGGGGGGGAGACACGGCTGAGCCTTGAGACGCATTGTTTGTCCAGTAATCTAACGCAGGAACTGACAGCATCTCGCGCATTCCTGACGTGGAAAAGGGCACAGTGACCGCAGGCGCACGGCACTTCTCAGAGCCCCTTTTTCAAAAGACACAACTGCAAGCCTAACACAATATTCACACCCTGGATCACAGGAGAAGGTGTGTAAGAACCATGCATAGGATTCTGAATCAGAAGATTAACAAACCTGTGCTGTGAACTATAAATTTACAAGAGATTGATCTCTCCCGATATGATATTGAGAAATTAACTGAATTTTAAGACGTTGGAAATTAGATGTTGAGAATACGATGATTTCTTATGTGCCATTGTTTACGCATCTTCTATTCTCTCTAGGCTCACTCTGGGAAGCTGGGGCTGCAGCTCTACAATCTACATTTCTAGGACCCAGTGCTGGCTGGCTCCCTGTTCATTTCTGCCAAAGGGAAATCCTAGAGAGAGGCTAAGAGACGAGAGAAAGAACAAAGGGCTTCTTCCTTGTTTTTCTATTTCTGTCAGCATCACTCCAGCCGCAACTGGATTTCCAGATGTTGAGATATGCACCATGATACATACTCAAGCATATCCAGGGCAGAGTCATGGGTAACCCCTAGAACTAGAGACACCTGCGTGTCCATCAGAGGAGTCCAACTGATTTAACACAAACAAGGCAGCGGAGGAGTAGAGTAACCCCAAAAGTCTGTAAGACATACAGAAACAAACATCAAAGTGGTAGAAAGCTTTATCAGCAAGTACATAAATGTTTAAGTGTTTAACTCTCCAATTAAAAGGCAAAGATGGACAGAGTGGACACCAAAACATGATCCAACTATATGCTGTCCACAAAACTTTTTGTTCTGGCCACGTCACATGTTCCCCGCCCCTAGATTGAGCTCGGCACTGAGTTCTAATCACTGAACTGCCAGGGAATTCCCACAAGAGACTCATACACAAATAAGCAGAAGGTGAAAGAACAGAAAAAGGCATTCCATGCCAACAGCAACCAAAGACAGCTGGAGTATCAGCTATGGCAATACCAGACAATATAGACTTTAAGACAAAAAGTTGGTAGACTGGACAAAGAGAGACCTTGTAAAATGATGAGTCAATTCATCAAGAAGATGTAAAAATTATATATGCACCTAGCAACGGAGCCACAGATATATGAAGGAAGAACTGACAGAGTTGAGGAGAGAAATAGCTCTCCAATGACAGCTGGAGGCCTCAATACCCCACTTCCAATGATGGAAAGAACAGTAACACAGATCAACAAAGAAATGAAAGACCCAGCGCCATAAACCAACTAGACCTAACAGACATATATCAGAGATTCCACCCAAGAATGGCAGGAAACACATTCTTCTCAAGTGCATGTGGAACATTCTCCAAGACAGTCCATATATTAGGACAAAAAACAAGTCTCAATAAGTTCTAAAAGACTGAAATAATTCAAAGTATCTTCTACAATCACAGTGGAATGAAACTGGAAGTCAGTAACAGAAGGAAATCTGGAATTTACAAATATGTTGAAACTACACAACACACTTAAAAAAATAGTACATCAAAAAAATCACAAGATAAATTAGAAAACACTTTGAAATGAATGAAAATGAAAATCCAACATATTAAAATGCATGAGATGCAGCGAAAGCAATGCAAAGTGGAAAATGTAGTTTTGAATGCCTACACTGGAAAAGGAGGATCTCAAATTAATAACCTAATCTTGCATCTAAAGGAACCAGGAGAAGAAGAAATTAAACCCAAAGCAGGCAGAAGATCAGAGCAGAGACAAGCAAACTAGAGAATAAAACAGTAGAGAGAATCAACAAAACCAAAAGTCTGTCCTTTGAAAAGATCAACAAAATCAACAAATCTCTATCTAGGCTGGCCATGGAAGAGAGAGATGACTCAAATCGCTAATACAAGCAGTGAACCTGGGGTTCACTAAGAAATAAGATTATAAGAGAATATGCCCTGTTGCTTACCAGGCTACTATGTCCATGAGATTTCCCAGGCAAGAATACTGGAGTGGGTTGCCGTTTCCTTCTCCAGGGGATCTTCCCAGACTAGGGATCGAACTCATGTTTCCTGCAGTGCAGATGGATCCTTCACCACTGAGCCACTGGGGAAGACCCCAAAGACTGAATGATTTCCCCTAATAGCAGGAATAAGACTAGAATGGCTGCTTTTGCCAGATAAGGGCATCTAGATCAGAAAGGAAGAAGTGAAACTCTCTATTCACAAATGGCATAAACCTCACATACAGAAAACTCTAAAGAATCCATATAAAAACTGTTAGAGCTAATAAATGAGCTCTGCAAAACTGCAGAATACCTGGTCAGCAGTCTATTATCAGTTGTATTTCTATACACTAGCAATGAATATCCAAAAATAAAATTAAGAAGACAATTGCATTTACATTAACATTAGAGAGAATTTGTTTGCAATAAATTTAGCCAAAGAAGTACAAGACTTATACACTGAAAACTATAATACAGTTGTAAGAAATTTTGAGAGACCCAAATAAATAGAAAAATAAAGTCCCATGTTTATGGATTATAATATTTAATAATGTTAAGATGACAACAACCCCCAAATAGATCTACAAGTTTAAAGCCATTCCTATCAAAACCTCAAATGCTTTTTTTAAAAATGGAAATGGACAAGCTCATTCTAAAATTCAAGAGTCAAAACAATTTTGAAAAAGAACAAAGGCAAAAGATCTACACTTTCTATTTCAACTTACTACAAAGTGATAATTATCAAAATAGTGTGGTACTGACATAAGGAGAGATGAAGACAATATACAATTGAGTCTAGAAATAAAGTAACACATTTATGGTAAACTGATTTCAACAGGTGCCAAGTCCAATCAATGGGGGGTAAAGTCTTTTCAATACAGTTAAACCTTGAATAAGGCGGGGGTTAGGGGCCTGACTACCCAGGCAGCTGACAGTGTGCTCCTGCATCTGTGGACCCAACCAACAAAGGATCGAGTAATACTAGAGTATTTGCTACCGAAAAAACCATGTATGAGTGACCCTGTGCAGTTCAAACCCACGTTGTTCAGGGGTCCACTGCAAGTCTTCGCAACAAATGATGCTGGGACAACTGGATATCCACTCACAGAAAGGGTATGTTTGGACCCCTACTTCGCAGCATATACAAAATTAATTCAAAATGGATTAACGACCTATAGGGAAGAGCTAAAACTATAAAACTCTTAGGAGGAAACACAGGGGTAGATTTATTATTTCTGGATTAGGTAATGGCTTCATATGGCACCAAAAGCACAAACAAAATTTTAAATGCAAAGTAACAAANCGTTTCCTTCTCCAGGGGATCTTCCCAGACTAGGGATCGAACTCATGTTTCCTGCAGTGCAGATGGATCCTTCACCACTGAGCCACTGGGGAAGACCCCAAAGACTGAATGATTTCCCCTAATAGCAGGAATAAGACTAGAATGGCTGCTTTTGCCAGATAAGGGCATCTAGATCAGAAAGGAAGAAGTGAAACTCTCTATTCACAAATGGCATAAACCTCACATACAGAAAACTCTAAAGAATCCATATAAAAACTGTTAGAGCTAATAAATGAGCTCTGCAAAACTGCAGAATACCTGGTCAGCAGTCTATTATCAGTTGTATTTCTATACACTAGCAATGAATATCCAAAAATAAAATTAAGAAGACAATTGCATTTACATTAACATTAGAGAGAATTTGTTTGCAATAAATTTAGCCAAAGAAGTACAAGACTTATACACTGAAAACTATAATACAGTTGTAAGAAATTTTGAGAGACCCAAATAAATAGAAAAATAAAGTCCCATGTTTATGGATTATAATATTTAATAATGTTAAGATGACAACAACCCCCAAATAGATCTACAAGTTTAAAGCCATTCCTATCAAAACCTCAAATGCTTTTTTTAAAAATGGAAATGGACAAGCTCATTCTAAAATTCAAGAGTCAAAACAATTTTGAAAAAGAACAAAGGCAAAAGATCTACACTTTCTATTTCAACTTACTACAAAGTGGTAATTATCAAAATAGTGTGGTACTGACATAAGGAGAGATGAAGACAATATACAATTGAGTCTAGAAATAAAGTAACACATTTATGGTAAACTGATTTCAACAGGTGCCAAGTCCAATCAATGGGGGGTAAAGTCTTTTCAATACAGTTAAACCTTGAATAAGGCGGGGGTTAGGGGCCTGACTACCCAGGCAGCTGACAGTGTGCTCCTGCATCTGTGGACCCAACCAACAAAGGATCGAGTAATACTAGAGTATTTGCTACCGAAAAAACCATGTATGAGTGACCCTGTGCAGTTCAAACCCACGTTGTTCAGGGGTCCACTGCAAGTCTTCGCAACAAATGATGCTGGGACAACTGGATATCCACTCACAGAAAGGGTATGTTTGGACCCCTACTTCGCAGCATATACAAAATTAATTCAAAATGGATTAACGACCTATAGGGAAGAGCTAAAACTATAAAACTCTTAGGAGGAAACACAGGGGTAGATTTATTATTTCTGGATTAGGTAATGGCTTCATATGGCACCAAAAGCACAAACAAAATTTTAAATGCAAAGTAACAAATGTTCACCAGGATATGGAGAAACTGGAGCCCTCAGACACTGCTGGTGGGATGGTAAAATGGTGCAATCTCTGTGGAAAACAGTTTACTAGTTCCTTATAATTTAAACAGAATTCCATGTGACACCACCATTTTTAACCCTAGGTACAACCCAAGAGAACGAAACATGCGGTTCCACAAAAACGTGGACACACAGGTTCACAGCAGTGTTGTTCACACTAGCCAAAAGATGGAAACCACCCCAATGCTTATCAACTAACGAACAGACCGACAAAATGTCTATATCCATACAATGAAATATTATTCTGCTATAAAAAAGAAGTATTGACACATACCGCTACATGAATAAACCCTGAAAACATTATGCCAAGTGAAAGAAGCCAGACACAGAAGGCCACGTGTCGTATGAGTCTGTGAAATGCCCAGAACAAGCAAAGTTCTAGACAAAAGCAGATGTCGGGGCTAGGGTGGGGACAGTGGAGAACTACTGTTTAGCAGATGCTCAGTTTCTTATCAGAGAAGGCAATGGCACCCCACTCCAGTACTCTTGCCTGGAAAATCCCATGAGCGAAGGAGCCTGGTAGGCTGCAGTCTATGGGGTTGCCAAGAGTCGGACACGACTTAGCAGTAGCGGTGGCAGCGGCAGCAATTTCTTATGGGGCAAGGAAAACGTTCCACAGTTTGATAGTGGCGACGGCTGCACAACACCAGGAATGCACGAGAAGTCACTGGATCGCACAGTGAATTTTGCTTCAATTTACAAGAGAAACAAAAGGAGGCAGCCCTCTCTATACTAATATTGGAAGCACTCCAAGATGCATTATTTAGGGAAAAAGCAATGCATGGGACTGTGAATGATATGATCTCCCTTAAAAGGGAGGCAACAGGTCAAGGAAGGCTATACATACAAGCATTTTTATTTAACATTTTAACAAACTCATAAGAAACTGTTTCTGGTAAACTGTCTCTGGGGAAGAGAGTCTGATGGTCAGGTAGGTATAAAGAGAATTTCTTTTCAAAATAAGCCCTCTTGAACAACCTAAATGTATGTGTATATTACTTCCTCCAACCCTGTCAAAAATATATATATATATAACCTTTTCAAGAGAATAAATCAAGATATGCTTATATAATGAAAACATGTTTACGGGAAGGTATGTTAAGTATGCGGATCCATACTGGGTATGGAAAAGCACTGGGAATGAGATTCTACAACAATGTCAGATATTGGAATACTTTTATTTAAGAGTGTAATTACACATTTCCCAACTAGAAGACTGTATAAACAACGTGATGCTTACGTAAGAAATTGAAAGGCTATTTGAGTCAGTGACAACAAGCAAGCCATCCTTAGGGCCCCTGACCCCTTGGGCAGGAAACCTGGGCTCCTTTTTCCTCCCAGTTAAGATCTCAGCCTGGGGCCTTCAAGCACTAACAGGTAAGGGCGGTCCCCATACTGAGAAGGAGCTTGACTTAAAACATCTGTAATCCCACAAGTCAGAGACTCTACAAACACCCATGACCACCATTATAGGCCAAAGGCCTATTTTCAACACTTTCTCGTGACTCTGAAGATCTTCCAGCTGTATCACTAACCGCCCAAAATAACTATACTGCTTTAATTCACGGCTACTGAGTCTCCAGGCACACTGACAGGTGTCAGGAAAATAAAGTCTTTTCGGCGTCTGCTGCTAACTTTTTTTGTTGTTCGGTCGCTGGGTCAGCTCTGACTCTTTGCAGCCCCATGGACTGCAGCATCCCAGACTTCTCTGTCCTCCACTATTTCCCAGTTGCTGTTGTTTAATCACCAAGTCATGTCCAACTCTCCGTGATCCCATGGACTATAGCCCGCCAGGCTTCTCTGTCCATGGGATTTCCCAGGCAAGAATACTGGAGTGGGGTTGCCATGTCCTCCTCCAGGGGATCTGCCCAACCCAGGGATCGAACCCAAGTCTCCTGTGTTGCAGGCAGATTCTTTACCGCTGAGCCACCAGAGTTTGCTCAAATTCATGTCCATTGAGTTAGTGATGCTATCTAACCATCTCGTCCTCTGCCACCCCCTTCTTCTTTTGCCTTCAATCTTTCCCAGCATCAGGGTCTTTTCCAATAAGTCAGGTCTTCGCATCACGTGGCCAAAGTATTGAATCTTTAGCATCTGTCCTCCAATGAATACTCAGGGTTGATCTCCTTTAGGATTGACTGGTTGGATCTCCTTGCTGTCCAAGGGGCTCTCAAGAGTCTTCTCCAACACCACAGTTCAAAAGCATCAATTCTTCAGCTTCTTTATGGTCCAGCTCTTACATCTGTACATGACTGCTGGAAAAACCCATAGATTCGACTAGACAGACCTCTGTCAGCATAGTGATGTCTTTGCTTTTTAATATGCTGCCTCAGTTTGTCACAGCTTTCCTTCCAAGGAGCAAGTGTCTTTTAAATTCATGGCTACCTACGACCTGCAATATGACCCAGTCAAAGTGTTTGTCTCACCCACACTCTCTCAGGCTCGTGACTGTTTCCCATTTCTGTCACATTTACCACCAAATCTCTCATCTTCAAGTTCATTACAAAGGCTGCTAGTGGGTTCTGGCTAAAACAGGAGAACCTCCTGGAGCCGCTGGGAAAAAGAGTCTGTCCCTCCTGCCTGGCTTCATTTGGAGCAGAAAAAAGTAACAAACCTGGAAGGCCCATGCAGCAGGAGCTTTTGTAGTCTGTGACTTCATTTAAGGAAGTATTCTATGAAACCTCTGAAAAGCAACTAAATTTAGATTGAAGTCTTTCACCATGGATGCCAGCCTCTTCAGCTAGAGAACCCACATGCCCACCAGCACAGCGGGGGTGGGGGCGAAATCAACAACTTTAAAAAGTACATATAAATGTGTCATTGAGGGAAGTGAAGCTGGCACGATTCAGCCCAAAGAAATTTTCTTCTGGTCCCATCAACATCTTAATTCTCGATAGAGGAGTGACTACAAAAACTTTCAGGGAAAGAAACAGTGAACTAAGGGAGACAGGTTTTCAAGCAAGGAATTACTCTGTATACCAGGATGTCTTGACATCCTCTGGCATCAAGGTACTGAAATCAGCATACTGTCTGAAAATGAGTTCTCTACACTGAGTCAGACAGGAAGGAAAAACCATCTACTTTCTTACAGGTACTATTTCCCCAACACCTTACTCTTCCCAAATGTGTTGATTTAGACCTTGAAGTCTAAAATGAGACACACGCAAAAAGAAAACAACCCCCCACACACACACACACACACATACACACACAAACCTGGTATGACTTGAGATGAACAACAATTAACAGGGAGATAGGGGCTTCCTAGGTGGCTCAGCAGTAAAGAATCTGCCTGCAATGCAGGAGATGTAGGTTTGATCCCTGGGTTGGGCAGATCCCCTGGAGAAGGAAATGGCTACCCAACTCCAGTATTCTTGCCTGGGAAATCCCATGGACAGAGGAGCCTGGCAGGCTACAATCCACGGGGTTTCAAAGAGTCGGACGTGACTTAGTAACTAAACATCGACAACAACAGAGAGATAATGCTCTTTTCTGTGCATTTTTTTAACCTTTAAGAGTGAGCCATTTAAAAGCTCATCTTCTCCAATGTTCCATTCCCAAAATAAAGTTAAAATATTATCTGTAATTTTAAAATTAACATTTAACAGCCTCATCCAACTTCATGTTCCAAAACTGGTTCTATTCTACAAGTCTTCTCTAGACAGATTCCAGCAGATGACTGTGTAAGAGACAAATAGTTTCCTCGTTCCTGAAGACTTGTCTCCTCTTCTCCCTGCCCCCCAGCAGCTGGGAAACAGTCCCAGATTCTTCCAGAGCTTAGTTTGGAAGTAAAGCTCAGCCTCGATAAACACTCAACCCAGGAAATGCTTTGGATCATAGACCACTTAAAATACTCAGTCTGTCCTTTCCCAGGAGGTCTCTCTACAAACTCCATTTGATAGATGGTTTGGCAGTTTTGTATTTTCACTAAAACCTCCTGGAACATTGCTGAGAGATAAAATCACAGCAGGCTGGAAACTATACAAATGGTGGAGGGGAGCACCACAGCCAAGGAAAGCTCCTGACATCTCAAGGGAAAAGTATTGTTCAAAAGAGCTTCCACAAGAGGAAAAAAAAAAGGGAATTCCCTAGTGGTCCAGGGACTAGGATTCTGGGTGCCCAGTGCAGGGGGCGCAGGTTCGATCCCTGGTCACGGAACTAGGTGCCGAATGCCGCGCTCAAGATGCCGCATGCCACAAGTCAGGGGTAAAGAATCCGCCTGCCAAAGCAGGAGACACAAGAGATGCGGGTTTGACCCCTGGGTTGTGAAGAGCCCCTGGAGTAGGAAATGGCAATCTGCTCCAGTATTCTTGCCTGGAAAATTACATGGACAGAGGAGCCTGGACCCTATAGTCCAATAAGGTCGCCAACAGTTGGACATGACTGAGTGATTAAGCAGCTGCCTGCCACAACTAATGATCCCACACGCCGGCCCAGCCAAAATCAGTCAATCAATTGCGATCCCAACAGACCTACTCCCTGGGGGAAGGGAGAGCAGAAGCGGGAGGGAAGAGGAGGGGGAGGCGAGGTGAACCAAGTCTCCACTCTCTGTGCCACTGGGCATGTTTCTTTCCTCATGTAACCTCAGTAACTGCTTGATATTGTTAGGCCACAATGAAAACAACTAGAAAGACCTGTTTTTAGTATTTTTGAAATGTCCTGGTCCTTGCACTACTGAAAAGGCTGACAGTCACACTGACATTCCACATCCACCTTTCTCACACAATCACCATTTCACATCCTTTCTCTTGTGTCTTTGGGACCACATTTCACGCTGTTTGGGTGCTGTTCAAACCGTCTCCCAAACCACACAATTATCTGTACTAGCAAATTCTCTCCTAAACTTGGTTCCTGAGTTCATAGATTACATAGAGCCCCAGAACACTACAGCTCAGAGCGACAGTCGGCTTCATTACACTGAACAGAATGTCAAGTTCTCTCCCAGAGTGGTGGTTGGGAGACCTGGTACAGTGGGCCGTCGCTCAGTCATGTCTGACTCTTTGCAACCCCATGGACTGTAACCGGCCAGCTCTTCTGTCCATGGGATTGCCCAGGCAAAAAGACTGGAGTGGAGAATACTAGAGAATACATTTCCTCCCCCAGGGGATCTTCCCAACCCAGGGATCAAACCCGCATCTCCTGCATTGCAGGCAGATTCTTTACCGCTGAGTCACTGGGTGAGCCCGAGGGGAGACCGGGGCCAAACCAAATGGAAAAGCAGCACAGGGTTAATTTATACCAAGAATGTGAGAGCATCTGAAAGTCACCAAGGTTTTATTTTTTCTGTGGAAGCGTAACAGAGTACATTTCAGTAATACATATGTGATAACAAGGCACAGTCGAATCTGATTTTTAGTAAATAATCAATAGGGGTATAGGCCAAGTAGGAAATAGCTAATACAAAAAAAAAAAAACAACCTGAGGTTGGTTAAGAGATGGTGGAAATTTGAGGAGAACAAATATTCTCTTTCCTATTTGTATTGTTACCCATCTGTGTCAGGCTCACTTCCCTCTCCATATAACAACCCTTAAAATGCTCACTGTCTGGGAAGGTCGGTTGAACCTGGGAGTTCCTCACAGAATGATGTTTAATGAAGGCTTTAATTCAGAGACAAAGAGGAAAAGAACCAGATTCAGAAACAACTCTAACATCAACTTATAAAGTAAGATGCAAAGTTAACAAAGGAATTCAACTTTAGTCCATTTACAAGATCTTCAGTGAAGTCTTGGGCAAGGTAGCGCCTACTGTATGCTGCTTGGCATCGGTTACTTCATTTATTCCTGGCAACAGCCTTAGGAGGTGGGTACCTTCTGCTGCTTAAAGATGAAATATCCGATTTGCTCAAGGTCACTGGTATGTAGTCAAACTGGGTTGCCGACTCCACTGCGAGCCACGGTCTCCAGGATGGGGACAAGACTAGAACTTCCCAGGTAAGTTTACTGAGAGGAGGAAACAGGCCTCAGGGAAACTGCTTAGCCTAGCGTCTGGCAAGTAGTAAAAAGTCAATAACTGCCAGATACCTCATGATGATTACCTAGCTCAGCCCGCTCCTGAGCAGCGCAGCTGGAACTGGAGCCCAGGTCAGCTGTGCTCCAAAACCCATACTCTGCACACAGGGCTGGCCCTGGAGCCACTGCTCAAAGTTGCGTAGAAAGGGCTACAGGACAGAAGGGGCGCCCATGAAGGACTTCCCAGCATGGAAGCTCGGAAGCTGGCACTCTAGAGTGTTTGGGGAGAGATCCCAGACTTTGGGAATGAAGGCTGCCAGCCCCAGCCTGTGTGATGTGGGGCAGGGTGAAGGGAAGGGAAACCGGGCAGGGCCTTCCACCACACCACACCACGCAATTCCCCTCCACGCACTCAGGGGTGACCTCTTTTGCACGAAAAAGGATTTTAAACAGCACCTGATTGTAAATGAAAGGAGACCTGGTGTCCAAAAAACGAACGCCTTCTTTAAAAAACCCCACTACACAAACACCAGCCTACCATCTAGACTGGAGGAGCCCCCGAGGCTCCAATTACAACTTGCAAGACAATCTGAAATAAGCACACGGCTGGTTTATCCACACAGGATGGGTCTGGGGCTTGGGCTGGGGCAGAAGGGGATCCCCCGCTCCACATAATCATTCAGGGACCCAGGCTGATGGAGGCTCCCCCACGTGATACACAGTCTGGGTGCCCCACGCAGAGCGGGAGGCGCTCACAGGAACAGCCTCAGGGTGGGCGAGATCACTGCTCCTCACGGTTGACCAGCCTGAACCAGCCACGCGGTCCCAGCCGACTGGAGGGCAGGAGGACAGCCACTGGGCTGTGCGCCCCCGCAGAGGCAGCTCTGGCGTGCCGGGGGTGGGGCACGAAAGGAGAGCGCACGGAGTCGGCGCTCCTCCGTGTTAACAGGAGGGAGAAACGGAGGAAAGGGCACAGAAAACTTCTGCGCGAGTACTACGGGAGAAGCTAGTATTACTGCGGTAAAAACAGTCACCTCTCTGGAAACGCGAATCAAACCAAAATGAGGTGCCACCTCACGCCAGTCAGAACGGCTGTCCTCACAGAGTCTACAAATACCAAGTGCTCGAGAGGCGGCGGAGAAAAGGGAAACCTCCCACACGGGCGGTGGGAATGTAGGATGGGATAGCCCCTGTGGAAAACAGTATGACGCGTCCTCAGAAAACTCAAACGAGAGCTACCGTGTGATCCAGCCAGGCCACCTGCCCCTGGCGCATGTCCAGACAAAACGAGCTTTCAGAAAGACACACGCATCCCAATGTCTGCAAGAGCGCTGCTCACAACTGCCAAGACGCGGAAACCACCTAGACGTCCACAGACAGAGGACTGATTGAAGAAGTCATGATACACACATACAATGCGATCGTACTCAGCCATAAAAAGGGACAGAGCAACGTGGATGGGCCTAGAGGTTATCATAGACGGGAAGCACGTCAAAGCAAATACTGTATGACATCCCTTATATGTGGAATATAAAACATGACACAATGAACCTATAGCTGTAAACAGAGTCACCAACAGAGAACACACTGG
>SJYW01028917.1:752835-768328 GCA_006410735.1 Raphicerus campestris | reverse complement strand
GGGCCGAGAGGGACGGGGCGGGAGGAGGGATGGAGGGGGAGGGGGGTTATCAGCTGCGAACTATTACATACAGGATGGACAACAAGACTCCTACTGGGTAGCACAGAAAAACATGTCCAGTGTCCTGTAATCAACTATAACGGAAAAGAATATTAAAAAGGTACAAATAAATAAGCAGAATTTTTAATGTCACATTAAAACAAACAGCGTTAAAGACCAATAAAAAATTCTAAAATACGTAAAACATTTTGAAAAATAGCTAACATCTCTGGAGGCAAGCTGGTTGGCAAAGGACAGGGAGGAGGACAACGCATTTTTAATGGGTACTCTTTTAGATCACACACACGTGTAATCTATTTTAAAACTAAAATAATTTTTAGGCTGTGATTTATACACTTCAAATTAATAGGTTGTTTGGAGGGTTTTTTTCTGAATCAAGTCCAATCTATTGTAATATAAGAAACACCAAGTTCTTGACTCATTCATACAGCCTGAAATTAAACACCTGGAGTAACACTGACATAATCACATCCCTTTGTAAAGCCTCGCTGAGAGATTTTGGACTGACTTCTCTCTGTTCCAAATATAAACATCACTACGATTGTAGGTGATGAGAAAAGTACTGGAGCCGATCAAATGTCTGCTCTTTGAAATAATTTTTCCTGTTACTTCAAATTCAGTACCATTTATTCTCTAAAGAAAATGTCTTCTTCTAAAATAAAAGTGTACTTCTGGCACTGTTAAGCTTAATTTTATGCAAAATCTCAAAAAAAAAAAAAACCAACCCAGCAATGTCTCCTGGGTTCTCCCCCAAAATGTTTCAGAATGCATTAAAGTACAGCCTGCACTGAGATATGGCCTTTGCCAAAACCACAATCAACATCCCTAAACAACCTTAAACACTTCATGGCCAGATGTGCTAGGGGCCTGCCTCCAGGCTTGTGACAAGGTAGCCCAACAACACGTCTGCTCTGCTCACGCAGCTGTCAACAGAAGTAGAATCCTGCTGACATTCAGCTGATGAAGGAAGCCATAAATAATGCAATAAGTAAACAGGTCAAGTCCCCGAAAACTCTTCCATCATTCAATTTTAATATCAAAAACAGGCCTTAAAAAAAAAAAGCTTATACTATCCCATTCTCAGCACTCAAAATACCAGAAAATTTCCAAGAGAAATAGCACTCTATCGAGTTATGTGATATCCTTATGGGTTTTCCTTCGAAATTTATGCTAAGCACATTACATAGCCACTTTTTACTATACCAAGTTCGTACTTAAATAGCCTGATGACTATCTCTCAAGTTCTACAATATACTGTCCTCATTTATATTTCAGCGGAAAATCAACCACCATGCATTTCTTTCAAATGGCAATACTACGCTTTCCAAACAGAACGCGTTTGGGTGTGTCAAAGGCACTTTCCTAAGGGGGCTTTCTGCCAACAACTTGTGCTTTTCTTAAAGGTTATATGCACTATCATTTAACCTGCTGGGAGCCTCCAAATAGGTTTATTCAACTAATATTAATGAATTCCTTAAATGTATCTCGAGTTCCTTTCTAGATCAGTGAAGAAACACAAAGAACCCAAGTTTGCCAAGCCTTTCATGGGTCTTACAGGATCCACTACTCAACGCACACAATGAGTTAGTAATCATGGAATTGCCAATATTGTGACACACGAGGCCAAATCCAATATAAGTTCAGGACAAAAACACAAAGGAAAGGAAACTGCAGATCCCACTGTGTTATGTTTAAACTGAAGACAGATGGCATTAATTTGTGGGTATGCAAACAATTTCTAGGACTTTGGCGTCAGAGACAGCCATAATACCATGTATCACTGATGCTAAGTCACAGTTCTTCATATTTTAACATCTCTGAAATTGTCAAATGTATCACATTGTAGTGTAATTACTGATGTTTCTTTTTTATTGGTCCATAAAACAATGGTGTGACTTTCAACTCAGAGTCACCAAAATATGACAATGTTAATATCAGCTAACAAGTATTGAGCATTTACTGTATACCAGACATTGCATGTGGATTATTTTATTTAATACCCAAGATACTCTGAAGTGACTCCAATTATTTACCCCATTTTTATAGCTAGGAAAACTAAGAGATGAGGTCACTTGTCTAAAGGCACAGGTTGGCTCCAGCTCAGCTCTTTATCCTACCCTTCACCCCCACCACCGACTCCATGGAGGAAGAGCCTGCTGGAGGTCTGAGAGCCAACTGTTCCTTGGGGCATGAGTTCAGGGCTCAGTCAAGCATCTTCTAAACACTTTTTTTTTTTAAGGAATACAGAAGTAAAAACATAGTGTTCCAAATATCAAGAACAGATATTAATTCATAGCCTTTACTTAAAGGAAGATTTGGTAAGAGTTTGCTAAGAGTTTGCATACCGAAACCAAAATCCTGCATGCTACAACCAAGACCTGGTACAGCCAAATAAATATTTTTGTAAAAAAAATTTTAATTCTATTGCTAGAGAAATAAGAATGTATTCCTTTACTCTGTAGCTAAATTTTGTTTAAATCAGTGTTGAAATAGCCCCAAATAAAACAACTTATACATCAACAATGAAATTTATTAGGGTGGTTGTTGTTCAGTCATTACATCATGTCCAACTCTTTGCGACCCCATGGACTGCAGCACACTAGACCCCTCTGTCCTCTACTATCTCTGGGAATGTGCTCAAATTCATGCCTATTGAGTTGGTTGTTGGGGTACGTTCACATAAAAAACTACCATTCCTAACACTTGGCAAAAATGTTTGGGACTTTTACAAAAACACATTTTTTAATTCACACTAATACAGAGACTATTTTTTTTTCTTCAGAAGTTCTTTAAATAGTATCATCTACTTATTTGTTGGCTGCCTTCCTCGTATTTATTTTCCAGTTCCCTCAAATTCCCCTGTTATATATGTTGGGAGACTAATACCAGTACTAGATTCCAAGATGGACCCTAATCCCCATCATCCTAGCCAGGGGCTAGTTCAGAGATGGACACGTGGACCCAAAAAGGCCAATCAGACAAGAAAATTCAGCTCCAGGACTTCTACTCCAGGAAGAAGCTGTTGGGGAAGTGCTCTCTTAACATCTCTGCTGATTAAAGCTAGACGCAAACAGCCATGGGAGCTGCTGGTGGCCACCTCCTGCCTTTCAAACAGAAGTGGAGGCAGCCAAGAATGGTCTGAGGTCACCACACTGAGAAATGGGAAAGCCAGGTCCTTGCCATGCTGCTGGAATGACTTTTGGACTTTTCAGTAAATTTACGGAACAAAATTCTTTCTATTGAGCCAATTTAAGCTAGGTTTTCTGTTACTTCCATCTGAAAGCATTCTGTTTTTTTAAATTAATAAAAAAAATTGGAATCAGGAAGTGTGGTATTATAAATTCAAGACAGAAGTAAAAATGTGAAATTGGTTGAAGAAAGGAAACAGGATAAAATTCAATGAACACCTTAGGATCTCAGCCTGAGCCTTTAACTTTGTTTACTCTCTAAGAAAACACAGACTGTGGCCTCGTGTGCCCGCCAAGATGACAATACAAGGAGCATGAAGGCACTAAACAGGGAGATTCAAGACAAGGAAAGGTTCTGACTCCTGCTCACAGGATTCTGTAAGGCTCCACGAGGAGATAAAATGAAAAGGGAGAAAAATATGCCTTAGCTAAAAGAGGGCCTTTCTGCTTCAAACTGCAACCCAAGGGGACCAATAGGTGTGAAGAGAGGAAACAGGATAAAGAAAGAGAGGGGAATGGTACCCTGGGCGGAGCCAAGACTTCAGGGTAGGGGTGGGCAGAAGAATCCTGACCCCCAGGACACCCTCAAACATGCTTGTTAGGTATTCTCAGCCTGAAAACAGAAAACATCATTCAAGATGTAACTGCAAAGCACCCCCTAGGCAAGAGACAAATTAATGACCACTTCCATCCAACTACTTTTTTTCCAACAGCCCTGAGGGAGAAGCTGAGGTGATAACTGGGAAACCAAAGGTTACGAAGATGGGCCGAATTCTAGACTTGAGAGTATTTGAGGTTGTGGTTCAAACCTGTGAAACTGCCCAAAGTCCGGGAGCAGACTAGCTCTGGGCTGTCATACGGCCACAGACATCCTAAGCCTAGCCAACCACAGGCTGCGACTGCCCAGTTCCCAGCCCCAATCTCTCACCCTGTGGCCCACAGGAAGTGGCAAACACCACTTCCACGAGCGGTGTCCTCCAGTGCCCTACTCACATGCGGCCATGGAACACNAACACTTTTTTTTTTTAAGGAATACAGAAGTAAAAACATAGTGTTCCAAATATCAAGAACAGATATTAATTCATAGCCTTTACTTAAAGGAAGATTTGGTAAGAGTTTGCTAAGAGTTTGCATACCGAAACCAAAATCCTGCATGCTACAACCAAGACCTGGTACAGCCAAATAAATATTTTTGTAAAAAAAATTTTAATTCTATTGCTAGAGAAATAAGAATGTATTCCTTTACTCTGTAGCTAAATTTTGTTTAAATCAGTGTTGAAATAGCCCCAAATAAAACAACTTATACATCAACAATGAAATTTATTAGGGTGGTTGTTGTTCAGTCATTACATCATTTCCAACTCTTTGCGACCCCATGGACTGCAGCACACTAGACCCCTCTGTCCTCTACTATCTCTGGGAATGTGCTCAAATTCATGCCTATTGAGTTGGTTGTTGGGGTACGTTCACATAAAAAACTACCATTCCTAACACTTGGCAAAAATGTTTGGGACTTTTACAAAAACACATTTTTTAATTCACACTAATACAGAGACTATTTTTTTTTCTTCAGAAGTTCTTTAAATAGTATCATCTACTTATTTGTTGGCTGCCTTCCTCGTATTTATTTTCCAGTTCCCTCAAATTCCCCTGTTATATATGTTGGGAGACTAATACCAGTACTAGATTCCAAGATGGACCCTAATCCCCATCATCCTAGCCAGGGGCTAGTTCAGAGATGGACACGTGGACCCAAAAAGGCCAATCAGACAAGAAAATTCAGCTCCAGGACTTCTACTCCAGGAAGAAGCTGTTGGGGAAGTGCTCTCTTAACATCTCTGCTGATTAAAGCTAGACGCAAACAGCCATGGGAGCTGCTGGTGGCCACCTCCTGCCTTTCAAACAGAAGTGGAGGCAGCCAAGAATGGTCTGAGGTCACCACACTGAGAAATGGGAAAGCCAGGTCCTTGCCATGCTGCTGGAATGACTTTTGGACTTTTCAGTAAATTTACGGAACAAAATTCTTTCTATTGAGCCAATTTAAGCTAGGTTTTCTGTTACTTCCATCTGAAAGCATTCTGTTTTTTTAAATTAATAAAAAAAATTGGAATCAGGAAGTGTGGTATTATAAATTCAAGACAGAAGTAAAAATGTGAAATTGGTTGAAGAAAGGAAACAGGATAAAATTCAATGAACACCTTAGGATCTCAGCCTGAGCCTTTAACTTTGTTTACTCTCTAAGAAAACACAGACTGTGGCCTCGTGTGCCCGCCAAGATGACAATACAAGGAGCATGAAGGCACTAAACAGGGAGATTCAAGACAAGGAAAGGTTCTGACTCCTGCTCACAGGATTCTGTAAGGCTCCACGAGGAGATAAAATGAAAAGGGAGAAAAATATGCCTTAGCTAAAAGAGGGCCTTTCTGCTTCAAACTGCAACCCAAGGGGACCAATAGGTGTGAAGAGAGGAAACAGGATAAAGAAAGAGAGGGGAATGGTACCCTGGGCGGAGCCAAGACTTCAGGGTAGGGGTGGGCAGAAGAATCCTGACCCCCAGGACACCCTCAAACATGCTTGTTAGGTATTCTCAGCCTGAAAACAGAAAACATCATTCAAGATGTAACTGCAAAGCACCCCCTAGGCAAGAGACAAATTAATGACCACTTCCATCCAACTACTTTTTTTCCAACAGCCCTGAGGGAGAAGCTGAGGTGATAACTGGGAAACCAAAGGTTACGAAGATGGGCCGAATTCTAGACTTGAGAGTATTTGAGGTTGTGGTTCAAACCTGTGAAACTGCCCAAAGTCCGGGAGCAGACTAGCTCTGGGCTGTCATACGGCCACAGACATCCTAAGCCTAGCCAACCACAGGCTGCGACTGCCCAGTTCCCAGCCCCAATCTCTCACCCTGTGGCCCACAGGAAGTGGCAAACACCACTTCCACGAGCGGTGTCCTCCAGTGCCCTACTCACATGCGGCCATGGAACACAACCAACAAGAAGGTCATTAGCCCCCTCAACCCATGGATATGTATGAGCACCACTGTGAGCGAAGCCACCTCCAGTGGGACAACCGACGTAAACAAGACAGCAAGGCCAAAGGCTTCCTGTCGGCAACACGCTCTCCAGCTCCGCCACTGGCCACCCCTAAATCACAGGACAGAGGGGAGCCCCATGTCACCCTGGCAAGGGCAGCTGGCCACCTCTGCAAAGGCCCTGAACGGGAGCTGCGGGCAGTGTGCACAGAGGCAGGAGCGAAGCGCTGCAGGAGCTAAGGCTGCTCTCCCGTTTCCCCTTCGCCTCCCACTCAGGGCAGTGGGAAAGGAGCGGCTGGATGGGGAACGGATGGAGCCAGTTTCTTTCCACCCTACTTGAGGATCTGCCCAAGTGAGGACTTCTTCCATGAATCCTTTAACATCACTGAAAGAGAGAAATAACTAACACTGCAGCCAATGGTTCTGGTTGTAACTAACACTGAAATACAAAAGAGCAAGCAGCAGCTGTCCAAGCAAGAGCTGATGATGGCAGCTGGAACCAGGATGGGGTCAGTGGACACGAAGAGAAGACACATTCCAGACAAAATGTGCTGACAGAAACGAGGACTTGAGGCTGAATTACTTACGAAGAACGACAACGAGCCTTGTTTTCCGTTTTTGTTTTCTTTTTGGTTTGGGCAACTGGGTAGATTCAGTGAAGTGGGAATGACTGTAGAGAGCAAGGTTTCCTGGGAAGGGGATCAGAAAAGCTTAGGCTACTCGGCATGTTGTAGGGGAGAAGAATGTCATGTTTCCAACCTCAAAAAAACTGCTACCTTATCGCCACCCAAAAAAACTTGTCTAATTTTGTGAGTGTAGACTATCCTCAGTGTAGACTAAGTTAAGTCAACATCCCATGAAGACATGCAGGCCTTCTCCTGCACGTGACTATTGATTATTGCAAAGCATGTGTGTGCATTAGTTGTTCATTCGTGCCAAGTCTTTGCCAGGCTTCAGGCTATATGTCCATGGCATTCTCCAGGCAAGAATACTGGAGGGGGTGGCCATTCCTTTCTTCAAAGGATCTTTTTCCGACCCAGGGATCAAACCTAGGTCTCCGGCATTGCAGGTAGATTCTTTACCATCTAAGCCACCAGGGAACGCGTCTATTATAGCTGCTTCTGAGAATTTTTCTATCAGCCCATGAAATGATTATCCATTTAGGAGAAAAGAAACTATCTTTTCTCTCCCGTTAAATGTGTTTTTAAAGAATAAAACAAATTTCATGCTTTTTTTTTTTTTTAACCTAGAAACAAAAACACAATTAAAAACAAAAATCAAAAAAAGCTTCTTGGGGCTGGCTTGCATCTTGCCTCAAGTGAGGAAATGCTTATGAGAACTCTGGAAACTATGAGACGCTATACAGATATAAAGGCATTACTATTAGTATTATTTATATGGACAAACTCTTGTCAAGCAATTCTCAAATCTATGATCTGTAGGTAATATATGTAGAAATACAATATGGTAAAACTTAAGATTTTTATCCTAAAGCTCTAAGAGAACAAAAAAGCAATACATTACATGTGGTGATGACTTTTTCTACATTTACAGAGTCAGCTATCAATATTTCTTTTTTGGGTACCAGAAGGCAATGGCACCCCACTCCAGTACTCTTGCCTGGAAAACCCCATGGACGGAGAAACCTGGTGGGCCGAAGTCCATGGGGTCGCTAAGAATTGGACACGACTGACCGACTTCACTTTCGCTTTTCACTTTCATGCATTGGAGAAGGAAATGGCAACCCACTCCAGGGTTCTTGCCTGGAGAATCCCAGGGACAGGGGAGCCTCATGGGGGACCCTGTCTATGGGGTCGCACAGAGTCGGACACAACTGAAGTGACTTAGCAGCAGCAGCAACATTAACAAACAGACCTTTTTAGAGGTTCAAAATAAATTTATTGATTAGAAATATGTGGGAAAAATACCAAATTTACCCAATTATTACAGCTGGTTTATGTAAGTTAGCATTTTTACCCCACTTCAGGGAGGAGGTTATTTTACAAAAATAGGTCAGTGATAACCCCAAATGACATTCCTAATAAAAGATATGAACCAGCACTGTTATTCAGAATCGAGACTCCAGGCTTTCAAAGGACTATCTATAAAAAAGTAGGTCTAAGGAGGATTAGATTCCTGAATCTGCAAAGAATCACCTGGGTTGGAATAGCTTTTTAATATTATGCTAGAACAAGGGCTTTTGAGCTTCTGCTTGGTTTCTTGGTTTTGGGTTTTTGGGGGGACTGGGGGACGGGTTCTCAGTATCAGAATGAACATATTCTCTGGGGGAAAAAAATCTATTCAGACTTACAAAGGATGCAGTGCATTTTACTCTCTAGGACCCAGGAATCTTCCTAGTAGTGAAATACACATGACATGGTCATACACCCTTAGATGCTACTTCAGCCCTTTAAAATGCATTTGGCACAATTACTTTGAACGTCCAGAACACCTATATTTGAAATAATTACTATTAGCAATTAATGTACTAGTTGCTCTAAGAAATTTTTGCTTAAGAGTTGTAGATTCTTTTGTTGTTTTTACCATTTTTAATTGTTGAAAAGCAACATATGTTCAAAGCGGGGATAAGAACTGGGTGAGGAGGAGAGGAAATAGTAAAAGAAACACAATGAAACAAAGTCTCTTTCTTTCCGGCTCTGATCTGTAACCTCAAGTCCCAGTTTGCCTCCCCAGAGGTCATCACAATCAATATTTCAACAGTACTCTTCCAGTGATGTCTATACACATGCACCATAAATTTCCATTGTGTTTATTACTCAAACAGTATATACAATTTCCACTCTTCTGAATCATGCTTTCCCCACCCCTCCCAATAACAGACCTTGGAAAATATTCCATCTCAGAATATAAAGCACTAGCTTATTCTTTTAAACAGCTATGTATCCCTGGGGATATGTCATAATTTATTTAGTTCTCTATTAATGCAGATTTAAGTTGTTTCTAGTCTTTTATAATTTTAAGCAATGCTGCAACAATTTTGCACATAGGCTTTACATAAATGTGTGAATATAATGTCTGTAAGAAAAATTCCTAAGGGCAAAATTGTCAGGTACAAGGGTACCTAAATTCCTTGCATGTGCTCAGTCACTTCAGTTGAGTCCACCTCTTTGGGACCCCATGCACTGTACCCCACCAGACTCCTCTGTCCATGGGGTTTTCCAGGCAAGAATACTGGAGTGGGGTGCCAAGCCCTCCTCCCCCTGGAGGAAGGATCAAACCCACATCTCCTGAGTCTCCTGCATCGCAAGTGGATTCTTTACCTCTGAACCATCATATACTTTTCTTATCCGATATCAAACTGCCCTTCCTACTCAATTGTACCAATTTATATTCTCAACCACAGTGTAAAACAGTTTGTTTTTCCACACCTTTGTCATCATGACATACTGTTAAACTCTGGTCACTGCCAATCTGCTAGACAAAAAACTGTTTCCCCCTTAGTTTTAATCGGTAAATTTTGTTTGGCATGAACAGGACTGCCTGTTTTTTCACACGTTTGAAATCCATTTTCATCTTTTTCTGTGAATTGTCCACATCCTTTGCCAAATAGGTTATTGGCCTTTTTCTAATTGATTTTGAAAGCTCTTTATATATTAAGCAAGCTAGACTTTCATAACATACAGATTACCAAGTGTTTTTTCTAGCCTGCCCATTTTTATCCATTTTATTTTCCATGGAAAAGTTTTCTATCCAACTACTAAAGTTTTGCTTGTAACTTTTTCAGCTGATTCTTTTGGACTTTCAAAGATATAAAATCATAACCACCTGTAAATAGGGGACTTTCCTTTCTGATGTCTTTCTCTAGCTGACACAACTGTGACAGGGGGCATCCCTGCGTTGGTCCTGATTTTGACGGGAATGCTTCCAAGGTTTCACAATTTAAAACGATGCTGTGATACCACTTGGCTTATGATACTGTTTCTCTAAGGAATTTTCTGAATGCATAGAGAATTTAGCAATTCATTCTTGAGCGTAATTTTTCCATGTTTACCTGTAGATTCCATAATTTTCTTCAGTACGTTATTAGCTTGAGCACTTACATGATGATTTAAGCATAAGAAATAACAGGAATCAATGACTTTGTATTTACACTGTGTTCCTCTAGGAATAATTCACAACTACTCGTCCAAATATTGAATCCATATCAAGTCCTCGCCTGACAGAAAAAGGCAGGTGTCTGTATTACTGACTGGAAAACTGAGTCACAAATGGATGATAATTCCACCACCCCCTTTCTTCACCACGGCACTTCTGTGAGTTAGAAAGAAACTACCAGTCTGGGAGTTAAGCCACAAGGAAGCACCAAGGCCTTTAGAGAATTTAGCGGATGCTCAACAACACGAGGAAAGCAAACCAGGCTGCTGTCTGCAAGCCCTGCTTCACAACATGCTCTTCCAGACTCCCTGCAAGCAACCTTCAAGTTGGACTCAGGAGCCTAAAACATCTGAAATGCATCACCCGGCAGCGAGCATAACAGGTCCGCGTTCTGTGATACATGACGCTGCCAACATTCCTCAGCCAATTAGAATTCCTTTCAGCTGCAATGGAGGTGAACACAGCTGGAATTACAGAGTGGGGCCATCACCAGACGCACTGATTGTACATTATTTAGGCCTTGTTTTAAAACAATAAGAGGATTTTTTCCCCTTTAATCTAGAAATATGGAAGCAACATTTCCCTCAGCTTAAGTATCTAAATGGATTCAATTTCATCTATAGACACAACAGGAATTCTAACGTTTTAAAAAGAAGACATGCCTGATCCACAAGTCTATGAGCTTTTCTTTTTTTCCCACGAGAGAGAGCTCGGCAGCTCTTAACTAGAATGGCCTTAGGGACTGCGGACAGCCAGATGCGGCTGACAACAAGACAATTTAAGTGAGGGGCATTCTCTCGATAAAATTCATTGACAAAACAAGCAAACTATTCATTTTAGGTCGTTCAGTGACCAAAAAAAAAAAAAAACCACAACAAACCCACGTATTTTTTACATGCTCTTTGTTTAAAGACATTAACCTCTGAAATGGTTCTTAAGTAACAAAAACATTGATTTGAGAATCCTAAAAGTTAGGGTTTCTCACCCAGAAAATCAGAGCATGGTATGAATACCCAATTATTTCATCCATCTCAGAAGGTTTTTTGAACTTCCTTTTTGCTCTTAGCACTCAAGAAAATGCATGATTCAGCTATTTTAACTTTTAACCAGTGCCCACAAGCATGTTACAAAATAGCCAGGCTAGTGAACTGGATCAGTGAGCTGATGTTGAAATATTAAGGGTCAGTCTTTGTTTCTTTTTAAAATTCATTAGGAAATACTTCTTCACAAATGACTCAGTCCCCAGGACCTCCCCCTCACCCAATGTTCCACATTAGAACCAGCCAATGTGACCGAACATAGAAAAGGAAAATTTGGAGAAGAGAAAGAAAAACTGAAGTTCAGACACGACTTTCATGGTTGCAAAAATAAGAGTTCTGAACTGACAAAGAAAACAGGCTTGAAGTAAAAAACTGTAGTTTGATAAATCACAACTACAATCAAAATACAGAAAGAAACAGGGCTTATGGACAGGTTCATTTCTCAAGTCACTTAGGTGGTCAAAGTTTTGTTTTTTTAATGGATTTGAGGGAAATGATTTTTCTTAACACAGCATGGATATAACCAAATCAAAAATAAAGTCAATATGAGAACATGTATTTGGCAGAAGGTGATTGCTTTTAGTGTAACTGCAGTTTTAAGTTTTGAATAAGCATTTGATCTAAGCCCACCACTCATCCTTAGATAATTCAGTTCAAAAAAGTGCTTTGACTGTATCTTCGTGAACCTGAAACACGGTTAGGTAAACTCAAGTGGAGGGTAAATACTGATGACTGAGTCCCTCATCACAGTTTCGGCTGATTGAAACAAGAGTTCTGCCTGCCTTACGTAAGTCAGGTTCTTTGCTGGTACAAACTGACACAGGCAACGTCTTCAGATTTCATCTTTAAGACAAACAACTATTTCGAATCACTCAGGTCACCTGTGGTTGATCAATTAAGGTTATTATCAGCTGGTGAGTACAACTGCTTTTCTCCAAGACACCAAAAAGTCAGCCTTACATTACACATGCCACAACTTGAAAAACAGCTTCTATATCCATAGGCTATCAAGGAAGGTCTCTTTCCCCTTCTCTACTTGGAATTAGAATTTTTCTCCCTTTCCAGTACACAGTCACGCTCCGAAAGATATAAAAACACGAGGAGATCTGAGAGTGTTTCAAGACATAAAAGCACCAAAAAAAAAAAAAAAGTTTGGGCATTTGTTTTTTTAACTAACTGGGCTTTCCAGGTGGTGCAGCAGTAAAGACTCTGCCAGCCAATGCAGGAGACACAGGAGACTCGGATTCAATCCCTGGGTGGGGAAAATCCCCAGGAGTAGGAAATGGCAACCCACTCCAGTATTTGTGCCGGAAAATTTCATGGACAGAAGAGCTTGGCGGCCTACAGTCCATGGGCTCACAAAAAGTCAGACACAACTGAGTGCATACACTCTACATTTTAACTCACAAGATAACAGCAGAATAAAATTGAATTTGTTTGAAGAGCACTGTGGAACCCTAAGAACTCAAAATTTCCATTCTTTTACCAAAGTGGCCTGGGATTCATTTGTGTACCATATAAGAACAAAGTCCTTGCAAATTCTGCTTGAATTTAAGATAAAAAGTGTTTGCAAAGTATTTGATTTGTCAGAGGACTCTAAACTATCTACAAAATAAAGCTCTTCAACCAAGATCACTCAGTCTTGTACATATTATGCTCCAAGCCTACTGAAACCATTTAAGAATGATTTTCCTGTTAAGATATCACAAAGACATTCATTAAAATCATATTCTTTTCAGTATAAAGACATACGTTCTTCTACCAGTTTGGGCCTGCTTTCCAAAGCAAGCCAACCTGGGACACAATAGTTTTCAAAAACAAAAAGGGCTCCAGAGAAAGTGGGGACGGAAATCATAAATGCAACCATTACACAAAAGTAATGCTTGGCATAAATCAAACAGAGGCGCTGTGTTTTAACATAAATTCTAAATATCAGGACTGAGATTTAACAAAAGCAAGTATAAGCAAACAGTAATTTGGAACAAGTAGGCAGTCAAACTGATATATCCTCAAGAAGGAAAAGAAAACTATAATGGAATTGAAATCTTGCTTTATGTATTAGGAAACGAAGAACCCAGAAAGGTTAAATGATTTGCTCCATATCATAGTTAATGGTAGATCTTACCAGAATCGAGTTTTCTAATTCTAAACCCAATGTTCTACTCAACCACCAAATATAATTGTGGACCCTGAATGCTCTTTTATAATCCAATTTTTCATGCTTTTCATTTTACTGTGCCCTGTGTGGTATTCCCTGACTGGGTAAAATAACCCTCATGCTAAAGAAAAAATCACTTTCTTAAAATATCACACAGGGAAGTAAATTCTGAAACAGGTAACAAAAGTACACACCTCTTGAAAGATGGCTTCCCAAGTTTCCGAAAGAGATTTTAACCTCCCCTTGACAAGTTCAAAGATGGGCCCAGAAACCTATCCTCCCACTGCCAACAAGATAGCTCATTCCTACATAAATTACATAGTTTCCACATAATTTTACGTAGTTTCCAGGTAAATTAACATTCATCAGATTACTGGCACCATGTGCATGTACAATCAATACTAAATTCTCACCTCTCTGCAGGGAGGACCACAGAGTCCCTCAGATCAGGAATAACATCAGCAGGGGGAAAGGGAAAAATCGTTTTGGAAAGAACATTCATAACTTGATCCTTCAATAGCAAACATGTCCAAAAACTCTTTGAAGTATT
Source organism: Raphicerus campestris (assembly GCA_006410735.1). Taxonomy (NCBI): domain Eukaryota; kingdom Metazoa; phylum Chordata; class Mammalia; order Artiodactyla; family Bovidae; genus Raphicerus; species Raphicerus campestris. The sequence goes on along the minus strand of SJYW01028917.1, from coordinate 754,182 downwards.
TCTGCATCAGTGACATCTAAATTCCTGAAAACTGGCTTCCCTGGTAGCTCAGCAGCCCTAGCCCATGTGCCCTAGAACCCTTCCTCCTGGGCTAGAAGAGAAGCCATAGCAGTGAGGAGCCAGCACACCGTCACAACTAGAGAAAAGCCTGCACAGCAGCCAGGACCCAGTACAGCCGAAAACTAAATAAAGATAATAAATTCCTGGAACCAAAAATAATTTGGGAAGAACTAACCCCCACTCCAGGTGGAAAAGGCTCAGGTCCAGACCTGCTAACTAAGCTTGATTAATAATATACATCTGACACAAATGTTGTAATTAAAACCTAGTCCTTCTAAAACATTAATCACACTTTTATCTAACTCACAAAATTAGTCACTTCTGCTCTTAACAAGAAACCTGAAACCAATCTCACGTCAACTATAGATTACACTGCAAATGAGAACCAAATGAAAGGTGTCAGTCAAGTATTACAAAGTAAAAAACGTGGCTTTTTTGTAACCGTAAAACAATGTATATACTGTATCTACACAGTGAGAGTTTCCTACCAGCCCTGGAATAAAGAATTATATTTCTCCAGAAACAAAAATCCCTGGGACATATTTGCTATTGACAAAACGGGTCCAAATCATTGTGATCTGATTGTGTTATTTAATCATAACCTGATCTGACATCGTTCTACAAAAAAACTATCTCCCTTTCCTTGAAAAAAAAAATTGATCATGCAACAACTAAAAACTCTCAGAGGAAATTTTAGTTTGAAAAAAATCACTCTGTTGTTTTCAGGGATTTCACCAATAATTGAGGGCCATCCCAAATGCTCATTTAAAGAATCTGACCAGACCGACTTTGAAGTCATCATCAGACCAGTCACTGAACAGAAAAATCCAGGGGAAAACCCCTAACAGGGATTAGCCTGAACTTTATATTTCCTTTCCAGAGCTGGAAATATTTGCGTTTGGAAAGTCCCCCAGCAGAACCGTATTTGCAACACTACAATACAGCCTCAGGTGTGAATTTAAACCGGGAGACGGGGCAGTAGTAGTGGGGAGAGCGACGAAAAGACAGAAGCGGGTGCACACTGGTCCAGGATCTCTGGAGCCCACCAGCCAGGGGCACGGCCGGCAGGCACGACTGGCAGCTACACACACCAGCACCACCACGTCGCAGGCCGAGAACAGAGCTTCGTGCTCACCCTTGAAGGTGGCACTACAGAGCCACCTAGGAGACACGGGCATTTCATTGAAGACTCAATGAGAGTGAATCAAGAAGCCTGCGCTAATGCAGCTGCCAAAGCCTCCAGAGTGTGCGTGTATGCGCGTGCGTGCGTGCGAGTGTTGCGGGGGC
>SJYW01028917.1:726232-746984 GCA_006410735.1 Raphicerus campestris | reverse complement strand
GCGTGCGTGCGTGCGCGCGCCCGTGGGGCGGCGGGGCGGGGCTCGGAGCGCGCCCGCGTCGCCGGCCCAGCCCCCGGGCGCGCGGGGTCCCAAAGCCAGTGGTTGGGGCGTCCTGCACCGGCGCGGAGGAGGGGGATCGGAGGCCCTCGGGACCCGGAGCGACATGCAGAGCCTCGGCGGCCGGGCGCAAGCGCCGGGCACGCCCCGGAGCGGGCGGGACGGCGAGGCCCGCGTACGGGCGTCCTCATTCTCCGCCACATTCTCCCACGGAGCCGGTTTGCAGATGCGGACGTTGAGGTTAAGAGAATGGCATCGATTTTCCAGGCCTCTTAACTCAAGGCTTCGAGCTCGTGAGAGCTGTTGAAAGCGGGCTTACAGCAAACCGAGGCCTGTGATTATTACACCAACGACTTTGCACGAATAGGCGTGCAATTCCAGTTTGTTTATTTACTTTTAGTAGAGTGTCTTTAAAAATGCAATTCGAAGGAGGGACTTAAAGAGACAAAGTCCCTAGGTGTGTTCTGGGCAACTAGTGCTCTCTCTTGACCCGTAACAAAGTTGCCAGAATCGCAGGAAGTGTCATATATGGGCAAGATAAAGATGCGAGAGGTGGATAGAGAGGTAGATGTTGTCACCATACAGTCAACAGACACTTGAGCCAAACAAAAAAGTAGCTTTAAGGCCTACGTTTCCCTGCCTTCTGCTAACACTTCTGCCAGAGTTTCAGGGTGGAACTAAAGCTCATTATGCTTTCTTCAGCAAACAAACCCCTCTGTTAACCTGTTACAAAGAGGAAAAACGTTGATAGGGAAAGCTGGGTTTGTTTATCAGACTTGTCTTTGACCAACTACCTGATTCTCTGGATGCCTTCTTTGGTTTGTGTCTTAAGGAAACCAGGCTCTGATCCCTTGCAGCCATCCCCTGAAGCCGGGGACCTTCCTTGTGGTCACGGTCTTCAGAATAGAGCCCTCTTCCTAGAGCCCTTTGACATGCCCACCTGCCCTTGCTGACCTCAAGACTACTGAGTTGGATTCAAGGCTGCCTCTCCCAGCCTCCATCAGTGACTTAAAAGGACAGATCTAGATCATTTCTATGGCCCCTTGCAGCTCAGACTTTGAATGAGTCTAGAGAAATATCCAAGAATACAAGCTATGTTGAACCAACAGAGCAGTGGATCCAATATCCAGCTCTTCCTCTGAGACGATTGTCACCGAGTCCCTGGATCTAAATAAATCCATTTAGAGTTTGCAGTGCCTCAAGTAATCCCCATTCTGCTTTCAGTGCAGTCAGTATTCCTCCCTTCGCTCAGTTCCCATATTCAAGGAGCCTCTTCTCTGTAAACTACACTCTGCTTACGTGGGTGCTGGACCCTGTTCTTACGCCAGCTGTTTCTGACCTAAAAACCTTTCATTTCTTAACCTCATTGTTGTCTTACCTTCCTGGATGTCTGGGCCTTAATTGTTTCCTCAGCTTCTGAGTCAGAAGGCTACTTCTGGAGGTTACTGAATTGCATTTTATTTACTCATTAGCAAGTAATACATGACTAGGGACAAAAAACAAGTCAGAGATACAGTCCATGGGGTCGCTAGGAGTCAGACATGACTGAGTTGACTTCACTTTCACTTTTCACTTTCATGCATTGAAGGAAATGGCAACCCACTCCAGTGTTCTTGCCTGGAGAATCCCAGGGGCAGGGGAGCCTGGTGGGCTGCCGTCTCTGGGGTCGCAGAGAGTCGGACACGACTGAAGTGACTTAGCAGCAGCAGCACAGCACCTGCAAGTCTCTGCTGAGTGGCTGAAACAGACAAGAACGGACAAAGATAGAGCGTCCAAGGCCAGAAAGTAGATTACAGTACCACCCTGCTTGGAAGGAGAGAGATGGAGAGCTCAGAAAAGTCACAGAAGATCTTGATCTAGGGATTTAGAGGCAAGTTGAAGTCTTCTGAGCCAAGAAATGGGGAAGGGCACTATAGACAGAGGGAACAGCTTGTGCAAAGTGACTGCATTTTCTAGCACAGGGTTCAGTGGCAGTGCAGTCATGTAGCTGCTGAATTTCTCTCCTTACACCAACTCCACTAAAAGTTGATAAAGATGATAAAAAAGATGTTTGCCCACTTAAAAATCATCACCACGATTTTGTGCTGAGGCTGTAGGCCAGCCTTATATCAAATTTAAGATGTACCTTGAAGGACTTGCCCCGTGGTCCAGTGGTTAAGACCTCATGTTTCCAATGTAGGGGGCATGGGTTTGATCCTTGGTTGGGGAACTAAGATCCCACATGCTGAGTAGCCAAAAAAAAAAAAAAAATCATCTCACTATACAAATATCCTCAATGTGTTCAATGTCCTTCTCAGCTCCAAATTAAACCTTAAAAAAAAAAAATGTACCCTGATACCCAATCTCTGATCAAAAAATATTCAGGAAATTCCAGAAATTTCCCAAAAGCAGAACTTGATGCCCTCTGTACCAGCAGCTATTTACATAGCATCTACATCTAGAGATGATTTCAAGTCTATAGGAATGTTAGGTAGTTAGAACAGGGAAACCGTTCCAAGGCAGAGACCAGACAAAGGAAAGGGAAAAGCCTGAGAAAAGGGAAACCACAGCTGGGGATTAGAACCTATTGGGGAAAACATGCCTAACATGCCCCTTTCCCTGATTGGCCTTGAGCATACACCCTATCTGCATTCCCTTCCCTGATTGGTCTTAGGTGCAAACCCCATTTTACATGGGGAATAGCCTGAGGAACCTCCAAAGTATAACCTCCAAAAAGTATAAAAAGGGAAGCCTGAATGGGTTGAGGCCATTCCTACCAGGGTTGGTCTGTGCTAATATCTCAAGTGTGTACTGCATGCCACTTGCTTAATAAATCCTGCCTGTATGAGCTGTCCTGGTCTGTCGTTTCAATTCTTTGCTATAAGAACTGAGCGGAAAAAACTGACCCAACAGGAAGATATGCTTAGGTTATATGCAAATACTATGCCATCTTATATAGTTTAAGGGACTTGAGCATCGCAAAATTTTGCTTTCTTCAGGAGGTCCTGGACCAGTCCACCACAGATAGGAAGGGATGTCTACTCTCTCTTAACGCTATCTTGACAAATAGACAGGAAATGCCAAACAATTCTGCTGAGACAAAGTTCAGTGAGTATCCTTTTTGCAATGACTTTATAGAAAGCAGTCTTGATCCAGCTTTCTGTGTAGGATTTGGCAACTGATTTTATTGCCCCCAGATGTATCACTTCCCTGACTCAGTGTTATTGGGCATTTGAAAGGTTTTCCAGTGAAAGAAAAAAAATCTCTCTGGGTCTGACTACAGAACTTCTTTTTTTGTGTGTCCCAAACTGTTTGAGAATCTGATAGCAACAGTGGAGACTTTCACCAGAAAAATTGAGCTATGCAAATACACACCAAATTTTGCATCCTATTTCCGTGGGTTCATGAACACCTGAAACCAATTTATGGATCCTGTAAGGTTCCATTACTCCTAATCTAAAGGCAACGATCAAATGAACAGCATTGGAGATATCCCATATGTATGTGTTCAAGAGGACTTCCCTGGTGGCTCAGTGGTGAAGAATCTGCCTGCCCTCATGCAGGAGGTACAGGTTTGATCCTTGGGTTGGAAAGATCCCCTGGAGGAGGAAACGTCAACCTGTTCCAGTATTCTTGCCTGGGAAATCCAATGGCCAGAGAAGAGCCTGGCAGGCCACATTCCATGCGGTCGCAAAGAGTCAGACACGAATTAGTGGCTATACAACAACAACAAAATCAGTAAGTGTAAAATGCATGTGCTGGTCTTTGCTCTGAAACCAGCAAGTCTTATGGCCCAAAGGAAATCTGTTCGGAATATCATGCAGAGAATCCTTGGGGGGATATACAGCTCTAAAACATGCCTTTTGAGAAGACACATCTAGACCTGAGCTGGTGCCTCTGAGACCAGTGGTTACATCAAACTAACCTTTACAGTCTTTTGTAGATCTAGGATCTAGGATTCTTTTACTTTTCACTTAAACATCAAGTTTTAAAAAGTAATTGTGAGACTTCCCTGGTGGTCCAGTGGTGGGGAGTCCACCTGCCAGTGCAGGAAACGTAGGTTCAATCCCTGGTCCGAGAAGATTCCACACGCGAAGGGCAGCGAATCCCATGTGCCACAACTACTGAAGCCTGCGTGTCCGAGAGCCTGTGCTCTGCAATAAGAGAAGCCCCCACAGTGAGAGGCACATCCCAGCTAGAGAGTAGCCCCCGCTCACCTCAGCAAGAGGAAGCCTGCTCACAGCAACAAAGACCCAGCACAACCAATAAATAAATAAAAATTTAAAAAACAATTATCATTAATTAGCACATTCGTCTATTCTTTTATTCCCAGAAGGCTTTAGGATCTTTCTTTAAATTACAACCTAAACTTGATGCAAATCTTAGTATGTTATCATTGGTAAGGATTTTTACTGTTTTTCCTCACTGAAATTTTTATTGAGATAATGGTTTTAAACATGAAGTTGTAAAAATTAATACAAAGAGCTTCTAGATACTTTGCTAGTTTCCCCTAATGGTAACATTTTGCAAAACTGTAGTATAATATCACAACCAGGGTATTGACATTGATGCAATCCAATCACATTCAGATTTTCCCAGTTTTACTTATACTGAGGTACACAGTATAGCTAAGTTCCAAACAGTTTTTAACATTTGGTAGGTTCAGGTATCCATCCCCATGGTCAAAACACTGAACACTTCCAATGCCACATGGATTTCCTCATGTTGCCCTTTTATACCCACACCTTTTGTCCCACTCTGAATACCTGGCAACCACTAATCTGACCTCCATTTTAAATATTGTTCATTTTAGGGACTTCCCTGGTGGTCCAGTGGTTAAGAATCTGCCTTGCAATACAGGGGACTCAGGTTCGATCCCTTGCTGGGAGCTAAGATCCCACATGCCATGGAGGAACTAACTCCACAAGCCACAACTGGAGTCCACGTGCCGCCTGACGCAACTAAGATCCAGGTAAGGAAGCTTAGACCTGATGCAGCCAAATAAATAAAATAAAAAATAATAAATTTAAAAAAAAATATTGTTCATTTTAAATGTTACATAAATGGAATCATATAGAATGTAATCCTTGGGTATAGATTTTTTTTTTTTTATGCAGCATCATTCCCTGGAGAGTCATCCAAGTGGTTACAAGTATCAGTGGTTCTTTCCTGTTAGTAGTGTTCCACAGTATGGATGTATCAGTTTGTCTAACCTGTGGGTCACCCTTTGAAGGGCACCTGCTGCTGCTGCTGCTGCTGCTGCTAAGACCCTTCAGGCATGTCCAACTCTGTGCAATCCCATAGACGGCAGCCCACCAGGCTCCCCCATCCCTGGGATTCTCCAGGCAAGAACACTGGAGTGGATTGCCATTTCCTTCTCCACCTGGACTAACTCCAATTCTTGGTTATTTCAAATAAACTACTATGACCATTTGTGTACAGGTATTAATGTCAACAGACTTTTTCATTTTTCTGGGATAAGCTATCCTAGAGTATAATTGCTGAGTCATAACAAAAGGACAATGTTTAGTTTTATAAGAAACTGCCAAGCTTTTCCAGAGTGGTTATAACGCTTCACTTAACCTACAAGCAAGGCTCCTCAGCATTCTTGCCAGGATTTCATGTTACTATTTTTCTTTTCAGCCATCCTGCTAGGTGTGTAGTCACTGTGTTTTATGGCTGTGGAACTATTTGAGATATAGATTATTTCTTCAAATAGATGCAGAAAAGTAATTAGGGGAAATCCTAGAAAAATAACTCTAAAGTCTTTCTTTAAGGATCATAGCTGAACCTCACAGTCTGTGTTCAGAAACAAGAAAGGTCATGAGTGAAAATGAGAAAATAATTGAACTGCTATTATTCATTTAAAAATGTAATTTTGTTTATAGAGTAGCTCTCACTTAGATTAGCAGTGTTCTAAGCAATTAAATTGATTATCCAAATAAAAGTAAGACACTATTAAGAATATAAGGTTGATTTGAAAGAATCTTTGATAATAATTTTTCATTTAAATGCTTTATTCTCTGCAATTACCCTCTGTATTTTTTCAGTCTTTTAACTTTATTGAGGTTTTCAATGGCTAAGTCAAAGATCTTAGTAAATGTTACATTGTACTTGAAAATATGTGGGCTATTTTCAAATCTTTAGATATTGTTATCTATCATAATTCCACAGAGATAAGAGAACAGACTCAGTACGATTTCAATACCTTTAGATCATAACATTTTTGCACTTTTTTTTATGTCCCTGGATATGTTCTAGTGTATCCTGGTTTATAGTCTATGGGAACTTGAATAGAATTTGTATCCTGCTGTTATATGAAAGGGTTTCCCTGGTGGCTCAGATGGTAAAGCGTCTGCCTGCAATGTGGGAGACCTGGGTTCGATCCCTGGGTCAGGAAGATCTCTTGGAGAAGGAAATGGCAACTCACTTCAGTACTCTTGCCTAGAAAATTCCATGGATGGAGGAGCCTGGTAGGCTACAGTCCCATGGGGTTGCAAAGAGTCAGACATGACTGAGCAACTTCACTGTGTGTGTNGTAGTGTTCCACAGTATGGATGTATCAGTTTGTCTAACCTGTGGGTCAGCCTTTGAAGGGCACCTGCTGCTGCTGCTGCTGCTGCTGCTAAGACCCTTCAGGCGTGTCCAACTCTGTGCAATCCCATAGACGGCAGCCCACCAGGCTCCCCCATCCCTGGGATTCTCCAGGCAAGAACACTGGAGTGGATTGCCATTTCCTTCTCCACCTGGACTAACTCCAATTCTTGGTTATTTCAAATAAACTACTATGACCATTTGTGTACAGGTATTAATGTCAACAGACTTTTTCATTTTTCTGGGATAAGCTATCCTAGAGTATAATTGCTGAGTCATAACAAAAGGACAATGTTTAGTTTTATAAGAAACTGCCAAGCTTTTCCAGAGTGGTTATAACGCTTCACTTAACCTACAAGCAAGGCTCCTCAGCATTCTTGCCAGGATTTCATGTTACTATTTTTCTTTTCAGCCATCCTGCTAGGTGTGTAGTCACTGTGTTTTATGGCTGTGGAACTATTTGAGATATAGATTATTTCTTCAAATAGATGCAGAAAAGTAATTAGGGGAAATCCTAGAAAAATAACTCTAAAGTCTTTCTTTAAGGATCATAGCTGAACCTCACAGTCTGTGTTCAGAAACAAGAAAGGTCATGAGTGAAAATGAGAAAATAATTGAACTGCTATTATTCATTTAAAAATGTAATTTTGTTTATAGAGTAGCTCTCACTTAGATTAGCAGTGTTCTAAGCAATTAAATTGATTATCCAAATAAAAGTAAGACACTATTAAGAATATAAGGTTGATTTTAAAGAATCTTTGATAATAATTTTTCATTTAAATGCTTTATTCTCTGCAATTACCCTCTGTATTTTTTCAGTCTTTTAACTTTATTGAGGTTTTCAATGGCTAAGTCAAAGATCTTAGTAAATGTTACATTGTACTTGAAAATATGTGGGCTATTTTCAAATCTTTAGATATTGTTATCTATCATAATTCCACAGAGATAAGAGAACAGACTCAGTACGATTTCAATACCTTTAGATCATAACATTTTTGCACTTTTTTTTATGTCCCTGGATATGTTCTAGTGTATCCTGGTTTATAGTCTATGGGAACTTGAATAGAATTTGTATCCTGCTGTTATATGAAAGGGTTTCCCTGGTGGCTCAGATGGTAAAGCGTCTGCCTGCAATGTGGGAGACCTGGGTTCGATCCCTGGGTCAGGAAGATCTCTTGGAGAAGGAAATGGCAACTCACTTCAGTACTCTTGCCTAGAAAATTCCATGGATGGAGGAGCCTGGTAGGCTACAGTCCCATGGGGTTGCAAAGAGTCAGACATGACTGAGCAACTTCACTGTGTGTGTTGTGTAAAAATTGTATAAATCTTAATTATGTTGAAATGGTTCATAGTGCTTTTCAGGTCTTCTATATCCTTCTACTTTTCTGTCTATTCATTCTATTACTTTATCAGAGTCTGGTATTGAAACTCCAACTAAAAACTTAATTTATCTACTTAAATAATTGTAATATATAGTGGAACCATATGTAACTTTGTTCTGTGTTTTCTAAGTTTCCTGTAAATGTGTTATCATACTTTCATATATAAAAAGTAAAAAAGAAAGAAAAAAATCAGACACAATGATTTTATTATTAGTAAACAAAAGATATGTCTAAAGTTCTGGTCTATTACTCTTTACAGATTTCATGACTTCTTTAGCCCAGAAAAATAAGATTAGAAATTTTCTAAATTGGTTATATCTCATCTACAATATATAGGCAATAACCAAGGAAATCAACAAACCAAAGGAAATCTTAAGTCCCCGAATCACTTGTGTGTTGGCTAAATATTTTTGCTAGTCTTACAGCAAGCTTGGAGGAAGTGCTTGTATATTCTAACTAAGACAATGGGTCTCAAAAGTGTGGTCACCAGAGCAGCAGCAACACCTGGGGACTGTTAGAAATGCAAATTCTTTGCTGTATGATCCAAGGAGTTCAAAGGAGGTGCTCTCTGATAACCTAGAGGGATGGGATGGAGTGGGAAGTGGGAGCGGGGTTCAAGAGGAGAGGACATGTGCACACCTATGACTGATTCATGTTGATGTGTGGAAGAAGCTAGCATGACATTATTAAGCAATTATCCTCCAATTAAAAATAAATTTTTAAAAAAACCATCTTTTAGAATAAAAATTAGAAAGGCAAATTCTGTGGCACCACCCAGCTTACTACAGCATCAAACTCAAGAGGTGAGCACAGCAGTCAGGTTTTGAACAAGCCCTCCAGGCGATTCTGACGCAAGCTCGGGTTTGAGAACCCCCGTGAAAGGCATCCAGTTGCTTTTCTAAAGTCTCAATGAAAGGAAGAGAGCGAGGAAATGCAAAAATCCGCAACAAGGCTATGTTGGCCAGAATGTCCAAATCAACGCCAGGTAATCTAAGCAAAAATGAGATGTTAGAAAAACTTCAAGGGGTCATAAAATCCTTGCTAGATTTTAAGATAAATCATGGACTGTAATCAATACATCTGATCAGCCAAGGAGCNAACCCTCCAGGCGATTCTGACGCAAGCTCGGGTTTGAGAACCCCGGTGAAAGGCATCCAGTTGCTTTTCTAAAGTCTCAATGAAAGGAAGAGAGCAAGGAAATGCAAAAATCCGCAACAAGGCTATGTTGGCCAGAATGTCCAAATCAACCCCAGGTAATCTAAGCAAAAATGAGATCTGTTAGAAAAACTTCAAGGGGTCATAAAATCCTTGCTAGATTTTAAGATAAATCATGGACTGTAATCAATACATCTGATCAGCCAAGGAGTAGATTCTTCGATCAGAAACTGTGGCCAGGATGCCACCCCTGCTCCCCTAGGAATTAACGCCATCTGTCCTTGCATGTCAGGATTATAAACTCTAATAGGGTCACAGATGTAGAAAACAAACATGTTTACCAGGGAGAAAGTGGGGGAGGGATAAATTGTGAGATTGGGATTGACATATATACATATAAAATAGATAACTAATAAGGACTCCCCATATAGCACAGGGAACCCTACTCAGTACTCTGTAATGGCCTATATGGGAAAAATAATCTTTAAAAGAGTGAATATATGCACATGTTTAACTGGTTCATTTTGCTGTACACCGAAAACGAACACAACACTATAAATAAACAATACTCCAATAAAAATTTTTTTTTAAGATTGTAAGTTCTAGAAAGAGTTCCCAATTTGTTGCATTGAAAGCAAGCCCCCTGTTTTCACTGTCTAGGGACAGTGAGAAGGACAAATAAAGCCCCTTTTACCTGCATAGGGGGAACTGAGGTGCTGATTCCTGCCTAAACCACACACAGTAGGTTCTTTCTCCCTAAGAGAACTGAACAGCCCCTAAAAGGCTAATATCTGTCTCAGAAACAAGGAGAGCCTTGAATTAACATTCCCTATCATTTGATTTAAACAGATACCAATAATTTAGAGTTTCGTTTTTTACTCCTCAAGCACACACTGACTCATAGGAAGATAGAGACAGCTTAACAGGAAGAAAGGAAGTCTGTGATTTAAAACAAACTGGAAAATTCATGAATCACACACCCTTGCGCTAATTATCAAAGAAGAGCTGGAACAAGTGCCCGTCTGCGGAGAATATTAACCAAAGTTTCTGACGGCAAGGAGGTGACCCAATTCCCTAGTCCTACAGATACCCTGGGCTGGTCACCAAATCATCGCTGTATGTCTNAATTATCAAAGAAGAGCTGGAACAAGTGCCCGTCTGCGGAGAATATTAACCAAAGTTTCTGACGGCAAGGAGGTGACCCAATTCCCTAGTCCTACAGATACCCTGGGCTGGTCACCAAATCATCGCTGTATGTCTTCTGCACCGTGTTGAAATCAAACTCAGCGAGAGGTTGGGCAGGGCTCTAATCTTACTGTGACTGGGCAAAAATAGAAACAAGTGCAGATGAATGAGAGAAACTCCCCTAGTACCAAGAAAGGGAGGGAGCAGCGCCTCATTATTTAAAGGCCTTAATAGAAACAAATTAAGTTAATTTGGGGTTCTGGCTTGTGTGAGGGAGGGATGCTACATAATAACTAGCTTCTCGTTCTGCTTGGTGAACTTGATAAAGATTTTCAAGGATCGCTTCTTCAAACCCAGGTTCAGCCCCTTCAGGTGCCTGCCGAAAACCCCCAAGCCTACATCAGCCCTCTAGCTGCCAGGACCTCCCTGGATGAACGAGGCCCATAGGGAAGATCTTAGACTTCCATTTCTCCCCTCCCTTGAACTGTATTTTAAAAACACAGTCAGTGGCTCAGACGATAAAGAATTCACCAGCAATGTGGAAGACCTGGGCTCAATCGCTGGGTTNTTCAGTTTTAAAAGCTTTACACCTGTAGTACACCAAGGGGAAGAGGTTTTCTTAAAGAAGTGAGTCTTAGGGTCTGGGTCCCGGTTTAAGAGTCGTGCAGCAGTGGTATGTGTTTGTTAAGTCCTTTAAGAATTTGTGATCTTGGTCTCGGGCTGGTAAGGCTGTGACAGTTTCTTCTTCCTTCGAGGGGAGAAGAGACACTGTTATATCTCCAGGCTCTCAGCACATTATCCCTGCACGATAGACTCCTTCACATCTTCTGTGGATTCGAACTTGCTCTGAGTCAGCCTTGAGGCTCTCCCAGAGGAGAGATCAAAGGAGAGAAGCCTTGAACTATTTCTCCAGATGGACCTTAAATGCAGTTTGAGTGTGTACATCCCATAAAAGGTACCATCTTACACCACAAAGCAGACAATTCAGTGGCTTAGAAATCCACACCCACAGTAGACAAATCACATTGCTTTGAACCACCATCATCTGTCTCCAAGTGTTATCATTTCCAATCAAAACTCTACCCCTTAAACAAGGCAGCATTCCCTCCCCCGCCCCCCACCCCGCCGCCTCCCGCAGTCTCTGGCAACCACTGTTTGACTTTCTCTCTGTGAATTTGACAACTGTGTGTCCCTCATGTAGGTGGAATCATATAGCATTTGCCCTTTTGTGTCTGGCTTGTTTACAAAAGCAGTTTGCTATATAGAACATTAACCTTATAGTAAGGATATAATAGGTATAGATAGCTATTACTTCTAGATCAGAAGTCTTTAACTGGGAGCCCTTATAGGGCTCCTCAAGAACTAGCTCCCTTTTAAAGGGTGAGTTTCCTGCTGCTGCTAAGTTGCTTCAGTTGTGTCCGACTCTGTGTGACCCCATAGACGGCAGCCCATCAGGCTCCCTAGTCCCTGGGATTCTCCAGGCAAGAACACTGGAGTGTTTTGCCATTTCCTTCTCCAATGCATGAAAGTGAAAAGTGAAAGTGAAGTCGCTCAGTTGTGTCTGACTCCTAGCAACCCCATGGACTGCAATTATAAGGTTTTCTTAGGTGCCTTTAACCCAGAAGATGCTAATCACTGTCCTGGGTCATTTCTCCTTCGAGAGCATCCTCTAGGTCCCAAACTAAAATCAGCTATCTCTCATTAGGAAGAGCCACGAATCTGGCCATATTGACTGTATAGCTCTGGATTTTGCTAATGATTCAAGTTTGACATTTAACAGTGTGTAAACCCTAGCCCCATGTTTACCTGGCCACTTAACTTTGATCTCACCTTCCTCAAATGAAAAACATCTAATGCAAAACTACCGAGCATGAGTGAATCTATGACAAAGGAGGCAACACTATACATTGGGTATAAGGCAGCCTCTTCAATAAACGGTGTTGGGAAAACTGGACAGCTACACACCAAAGAATCACACTGGACAACTGTTTCACATCGTGTACAAAACTACACTCAAAATGGATTAAAGACTTAAAAGAGCTGAAACCATAAAATTTCTAGAAGAAAACAGACAGCATGCTGCTTGACATCAATCTCAGTAACATGTTTTTTTGATAGGTGTCCTCAGGCAAGGGAAAACAAAAGCAAAAATAACAAACAAATGGGACTATAGCAAAAGAAAAAGCTTTTGTGTAGCAAAGGAAACAACCAACCAACAAAATGAAAAGGGCTGCCTACTAGATGGGAAAATATATTTGCAAATGATATATCTGATATAGGGTTAATGCCCAACATACACAAAGAACTCAAACAACTCAACCTTAAAACTTGAATACGAAAAAAAAAAAACTTGAATACGAGTGGGTCAAAGACTTGAATAGACTTGTCTTCCCAGACGAGACATACAGATGGACAATAGGCACATGAAAAGATGCTCAACATCTAATCATCAAGGAAATGCAAGTCAAAACCACAGTGAGATATCACCTTATATCTGTCACAATGACTTATCAAAAAAAAGCAAAAAGTGTTGGCGAGGATCTGGAGAAAAGGGAATCCTTGGGCAGCATTTGTGGGAATATAAATTGGTGCAGCCACTGTGGAAAACAGCATGGAAGGTNCACAGCCCCCCACCCCGCCGCCTCCCGCAGTCTCTGGCAACCACTGTTTGACTTTCTCTCTGTGAATTTGACAACTGTGTGTCCCTCATGTAGGTGGAATCATATAGCATTTGCCCTTTTGTGTCTGGCTTGTTTACAAAAGCAGTTTGCTATATAGAACATTAACCTTATAGTAAGGATATAATAGGTATAGATAGCTATTACTTCTAGATCAGAAGTCTTTAACTGGGAGCCCTTATAGGGCTCCTCAAGAACTAGCTCCCTTTTAAAGGGTGAGTTTCCTGCTGCTGCTAAGTTGCTTCAGTTGTGTCCGACTCTGTGTGACCCCATAGACGGCAGCCCATCAGGCTCCCTAGTCCCTGGGATTCTCCAGGCAAGAACACTGGAGTGTTTTGCCATTTCCTTCTCCAATGCATGAAAGTGAAAAGTGAAAGTGAAGTCGCTCAGTTGTGTCTGACTCCTAGCAACCCCATGGACTGCAATTATAAGGTTTTCTTAGGTGCCTTTAACCCAGAAGATGCTAATCACTGTCCTGGGTCATTTCTCCTTCGAGAGCATCCTCTAGGTCCCAAACTAAAATCAGCTATCTCTCATTAGGAAGAGCCACGAATCTGGCCATATTGACTGTATAGCTCTGGATTTTGCTAATGATTCAAGTTTGACATTTAACAGTGTGTAAACCCTAGCCCCATGTTTACCTGGCCACTTAACTTTGATCTCACCTTCCTCAAATGAAAAACATCTAATGCAAAACTACCGAGCATGAGTGAATCTATGACAAAGGAGGCAACACTATACATTGGGTATAAGGCAGCCTCTTCAATAAACGGTGTTGGGAAAACTGGACAGCTACACACCAAAGAATCACACTGGACAACTGTTTCACATCGTGTACAAAACTACACTCAAAATGGATTAAAGACTTAAAAGAGCTGAAACCATAAAATTTCTAGAAGAAAACACAGCATGCTGCTTGACATCAATCTCAGTAACATGTTTTTTTGATAGGTGTCCTCAGGCAAGGGAAAACAAAAGCAAAAATAATAAACAAATGGGACTATAGCAAAAGAAAAGGCTTTTGTGTAGCAAAGGAAACAACCAACCAACAAAATGAAAAGGGCTGCCTACTAGATGGGAAAATATATTTGCAAATGATATATCTGATATAGGGTTAATACCCAACATACACAAAGAACTCAAACAACTCAACCTTAAAACTTGAATACGAAAAAAAAAAAACTTGAATACGAGTGGGTCAAAGACTTGAATAGACTTGTCTTCCCAGACGAGACATACAGATGGACAATAGGCACATGAAAAGATGCTCAACATCTAATCATCAAGGAAATGCAAGTCAAAACCACAGTGAGATATCACCTTATATCTGTCACAATGACTTATCAAAAAAAAGCAAAAAGTGTTGGCGAGGATCTGGAGAAAAGGGAATCCTTGGGCAGCATTTGTGGGAATATAAATTGGTGCAGCCACTGTGGAAAACAGCATGGAAGGTCCTCAAAAAAAAAAAAAAATCAAAACTAGAACTACCATATGATACAGCAATTCCACTCCTGGATCTATAGCCAAAGGAAATGAAGGACTGATGCTGAAGCTGAAGCTCCAACACTTTGGCCACGTGATGCATAGAGCCAACTCATTGGAAAAGACCCTGATGCTGAAAAGATTGGAGGTAGGAGGAGATGAGGGTGACAGAGGATGAGATGGTTGGATGACATCACCGACTCAATGGTTAGGAATTTGAGCAAACTCTGAGAGATAGTGGAGGACAGAGGAGAGTGGCGCGCTGCAGTGCATGGGGTCACAAAGAGTCAGACACAGCTTAGTGATGGAACGACAATCTGAAAGATCCAGACACAGCCTAACAGCCCATCGACAGAGGAATAGATGAGGAAGGTGCAGAACATTACTCAGCCATAAAAAGAACCTAATCTGTGGCAACATGGATGGACCTAGAGGGCACTGTGCTGGCTGAAGTCAGACAAACACAAAGACTCCATGGCTTCACTTATATATGGGATCTACAAAACAAAAACACACACAACAGAAATAGTCATACGCAGAGAGGACAAACATGCGACTGCCTGAGGGGGATGAAAGAAATAGGTGAGGGAGATTAAGAGGGACGAACTATAAATGAGCCATGGGTATGAAATACAGTCTGGGGAATATAGTCAATGGCTATGTGATATCTCTGTAAGGCAACAGATGGGAATTAAGACTTTTTCTGATTTCTACACATTTTAAAAATGTATAGGAATATCAAATCACTATATCATGTAGCAGGTACTAACACAGTGCTGTAGGTTAATTATCCTTCAAAAACAAACTCATAGAAAAAGAGTTCAGATTTGTGATAACCAGAGGTGGTAGTGAGGGGGGAGGGGACTTGGATGCAGGTAGTCTTAAGACAAACTTGCCATTATAAGATAAATAAGTATAATGAGTATAATACATATAGATAAGGATAATTAACATGAGTAATGTAATTAGCACTGCCGTATGTTATATGTGAAAGTTGTTAAGAGTAAATCCTAAGAGTTCTCACCACAAGGAAAAAAATTTTCTTCTATTTCATATCTCTGAGATTATGGATGTTCACTAAACTAATTGTGCTAATCATTTCAGGATGTATATACTTCAAATCATTATGCTGGACACCTTAAACTTACACAGTTCTCTGTGTCAATCACATCTCAATAAAACAGGGAGAAAAAAAACAATGGGCTATTACTTCATACACATTAAAATGCCTATGATTAAAAAAAAGTACAAAGAAAATAGTTTCACCAAAAAAAGTAAAAGAAAAAAGAAGAAATTTAAAAACCACAGAAAACAAGTATTGATGAGGATGTTAAAAAAAAATGGGAAAATGTGTGTGTTGATGTAAAATGGTACATCCACTATGGATAACAATATGGTGGTTCCTCAAAAATAAAAAAAAATACCAAAATTACCATATGATTCAACAATCCCACTTCTGGGTATATACCCCAAAGAAATAAAAGGAGGAATTCCAACATATCTGTACTGCCATATTCATAGCAACATTATTCACAATAGATGAAAGATAACCCAAGTGTCCATCCATGGATGGCTAGATAAAATGCAGTATATCCATATGATGGCATATTTTTTAGGCTTAGAGGAGGAAACTTTGATACATTCTACAACATGGATGAACTTTGAGGACATTATGCTAAGTGAAACAAGTCAGTCAGAAAAGGACAAATACTGTGCAATTCCACTTACGAGGTGCTTAGTACTTAAATTCAGAGGTGGAATATGAGGTGGTGGTTTCCAGAGCCTGGTGGGGGCAGGGGGTAACACCTGTCTAATGGGGACAGAGTTTCAGTTTGGAAAAGTTCTGGAGATGGTTGGTGATGGTGGCCATATGACAACGTGAAATGTACTTAATGCCAGTGAACCAGACACTTAAAAATGACTTAACAGTCAATTTATGTTACATGGGTTTTACTACAATAAAAAGTCTTTACAAGTACCTAATGCTATCTGATCATGATTCCCTGCTCCTACAGGAAACTTAGGAGCCTTTATCATAGAGTTCATTCCCAAACATCCTATTCTGGAAAGAGACAATTTGTTGTTGCTGTTGTTCACCTGCTAAGTCGTGTCTGACTCTCTTGCAACCCCATGGACTGTAGCCAACCAAGCTCCTCGGTCCATGGAGTTTCCAGGCAAGATTACTAGAGAGGGCTGCCATTTCCTCCTGCAGGGGAGCCTCCTGACCCAGGGACGGAACCCACACCTCCCGCATTGGCAGGTGGCTTCCTTACCACTGAGCCACCAGGGAACCCCAGAAAGAGACAAAATACAATTAAAGAGCAAAATGGTTGTTCAAAAGCTGGCCTCCCTTTGCTGTTTGAATTTCTCAGTACAAAGTCACTTTAACATCATACTCCTTTCCTCTCGCTCCCCTAGAAGAGGCAAGTAGGGGAAAATAACAAAAAACAAGAGTGAGAGCTACACCAGAGGAGGTAGGACAAGCGTCTATTAGATTAAAGGGGTCTGGAAGCTTCCCAGGGCCAAGAAGCTGCCACTCAAAGGTGGCCCCCATAAACACGGCAGGGAAGAAACTCAGGGCCGAATCATGGGAGGAGCCTGCCTGTCCATCACCAGCTTCCTGGAACAGCCCAGGTACCGGCCGGCTGATAACCTGCACAGGAGGTCTGGGCACTTACCTCGGAGAAGTGTCTCTCAATAATGTTCAACGCAGTCATGGCGACCTGATGGTTCTCGTGAAGTTGCAGAGCCTCAATTCTATCAAGCCCACCGAGTCCTTCGATCAGCAGACACATGTTTTCCTTCTGAGAAATCTTCTCCGCTGCCTGCAGGCCAGATAAGAGCGAGACCCTGGACTGAAGCCCTTAGGACATGGGGCTTTACTTCAGTGGAATCAGACCAAAGCCACCCAGTGGGCTGCTGCGGTGTTATTTTCCCAGATTGAATTAAAATTGCATTGTCTTCCTCTCAGTTTGGGGTAACTGTCATTTATCTATTGAGGTTTGTCTTCATTGCACAAAATACAGTTGTTTTTTCTGAATATGCCACCATCCATGCACACATGGTCAAACACTATTTTGCAGGTATCCCCTTTCTAACTGGGCTTCTCTGGTGGCTCAGGTGTAAAGAATCTGCCTGCAATGCGGGATACCTGGGTTTGATCCCATTGGGAAGATCCCCAGGAGGAGGGCATGGCAACTCACTCCATTATTGTTGCCTGGAGAATCCCCATGGACAGAGGAGCCTGGTGGGTTACAGTCCATGGGGTCGCAAAGAGCCGGACACAACTGAGCGACTAAGCACACCCCTTCTAATTAATGGAGGTTTTTTTCAAAACAGAGAAAAAAAACGTTCAAGTGATGCTACATAAATGCAGATGTCCTGGCCCTGTGCTCCCTGGAAAGCCTTGAGAGGTCAGGCAGGAGATCTCGGTAACAGAAGCCACACATGGCAGCTAGTGAGGTCCCTGGAAACACGTGATGGGACTGGATTGAATCCAGTGCGGATCACTGGATTTCTCATCCATGGGCATTCACTCACAACATTTGTATATACACTATGGGCAAGGGCCACGAAACTATCAATAAAGGTGGGACGTAGAGAAAGCCTTTTCACAACTCACACTATCAGGGGAGACAAGAATTGTTATAGTACAGAAAGTTAATATTCTGGGATAAACCATGATGGGAACGAACATAAAAAAGGGTGTATATACGGGTATAACTGAATCATTTTGCTATACAGCAGAAATGAACACAATGTCAATCAGCTATACGTCAATTAAAAAAACAAACAAAGGACAATAGAGTAAGTGGACAGAGGTTTAAGTTATAGAAGATGCGCACAAAAGGCTTGGGAAGTACCCAGTTCCTAATGAACAGCACAGTACCAGGGTCCATCACAGAATAATGGCATCCTCTAGAGAAGGAAGGGCAAGGACAAAGTTCTGAGGGAATAAGTGTTGCGTATCGAGAGGAAAGCATACACTACAATGTACGCTCAGTCGTGTCCGATTCTTTGCAACCCCAAGGACTGTAGTGCCTGCTAGGCTCCTCTGTCCATAGAACTTTCCAGGCAAGAATACTGGAGGGGGGGGGCCATTTCCTTCTCCAGGGGATCTTCCCAACCTAGGGATCCAATCCACATCTCTTCGAGGAAAGGAGTTCATCTAAGTAGAATCTTTGAGGGAAGCAGAGAGAGAAAGAAACAAATTTGTCATCCTGTAGGACTCTGCTGGCTATTATGTGAGCAGTAATAAACATACACAACAAACAAAACTTCCTGTGGATCAAATTAAATATTGGTTAGGCCATAATTTATCTGATGAGAGCCTGCACTTTTGTCTAAGTCTTGATACCTTCTAGTCCTCTCTGTACGTCCAGAGTGAGCTCTTGGCTTTGAGTAAAAGAAACAGGCAGGAACCAATGTCCTAGGTTAGTCTCTAAGAAAACTGGGAAGTGGGCGATGACCCAGAGCAGGAGGAGCCCTGGAGAATTCTGGACTTGGACAGAACAGCAGATGGCCCCCAAGTTACTTCAAAGAAACTCAGCCATCCTCTGCTGCCCACCTGAAGCGTCTTCTATCTTATCCTGATCTTTCTTACTGTCCCATGGCCCACCACTGGATACAGGGGCTTCACTGGTTCTCCAGATGGGATGTGCCCAGACTCCTCCCAAGAAAAAGATCCCAAGTGTTTAATTCAAATGGATGAGATGAACAAATTTCTACAGCTCCAAGTGTGCTCTCACACATTATGCCCAACTTTGCCTTGTTACTGTTTTTCAGTCATTAAATCCTGTCCAACTCTCTGTGACCCTATGGGCCGCAGCACACCAGGCTCCCCCGTCCTTCACTGTTTCTCAGAGTTTGGTCGGATTCCTGTCCACTGAGTCGGTGATGCTATCTAACCATTTAATCCTCAGCCGTCCCCTTCTCCTCTTGCCTTCAATCTTTCCCAGCACCAGGGTCTTTTTCCAGTGAGTCAGCTTTGCTACTTTGCCTACTGGCTGCCAAGTCTCTATATCTGTGATTTGCTCAAAGCTTTAGTGTCTAATTGGGCTGTTTCCAATCTGTTTTTGACTGGGGTCAGTTCTTTCTGGGACAGATGCATGAAAAGAGTGCTTTAAGTGAGCTTTTTAAAGGAGTCCTCTGGTGTTACTTTGAACCTTTTCAAATGGCTTAGTCGCATAAAAAAGACCTTCACCAACTGAATAAACCCAGACTCTCAGATGGCCTGAGATAACCCCTGCCTCCGGGATATTCATTCCCTTGCATAGCCCCTCCCAGGCTGAAATGGGTCATCTGTGTAACCAATAGGATGTCGTTGAAATGACCTCCTTCCTAAGTCATATGAGACATTGGGGCTTCCACCTTGCTGCAGGGGACACCAGCAGCCACTTCCACCTTGCTGCAGGGGACGCCAGCAGCCATGATGGAAGGGAGCTCAAGCAGTCCCAGGCAACCCATGTGGTAAGAAGAACTTTCTAGGCAGGTAAGTGAGTCTTCATGGAAGCTGATTCTTCAGCCTCCATCAAGCCTTCAGATGAGACTGCACCCCCGTTTCCATCTTGAACTTCTAAGACCCTGAGCTAGAACCATCTGCCTCAGATCTAAGCTGCCTCAGACCCTGAACCCAGAAACTGTGTGAGACAGTGTTTGTTTTAAGCCACCAGAGGGGTAATTTGTGGTTCAGAATACACCTGACACAGACAGTATGTAAATATTGGCTTCACTCACCTTTATTTCAGAAATAAGACTTCTCTAGAATATCTCAAGGCTTTGTAGTCCATTTTCTCAGCCACGCAGCTAAACAGAAAGGAACTCTAGTACAGTCCCTCAAGGTCTATCCTTGCTAACGTCCTGCTGCTTTCTCCAAGTCTACTGTTTCATCTTCTAGAAGAACCAGCCATCTGACTCATTGACTGTTTCTTCCTTGCTTCAAACCTTTGGTTAGTTTCTCTATCTCACTCAGACTAAGTCCACCTTCTCTCCCAGACCGTCCGTTTTCTGGCCCCCGGATATCACGAGCCTGTCTCCCAGGACCTTCCACCCTTTGCTTCTCTCTGGCCACACCCCCATCCTTGCTTTTTAAGGTCTCCTTCACTTAGAGACCACTTTCCCAGGTGCCCACAAGACTCCCTCACTTCTTTCAGGTCTTTACTCAAACCTTCTTCCTCAGTGAAGTTTCTCCAGACTATTGCATCTAAGAGATCACCATGCCCTCCCCACTCTGAGCCATCA
>SJYW01028917.1:709775-725937 GCA_006410735.1 Raphicerus campestris | reverse complement strand
GCGACTGCCTGAGGGGGATGAAAGAAATAGGTGAGGGAGATTAAGAGGGACGAACTATAAATGAGCCATGGGTATGAAATACAGTCTGGGGAATATAGTCAATGGCTATGTGATATCTCTGTAAGGCAACAGATGGGAATTAAGACTTTTTCTGATTTCTACACATTTTAAAAATGTATAGGAATATCAAATCACTATATCATGTAGCAGGTACTAACACAGTGCTGTAGGTTAATTATCCTTCAAAAACAAACTCATAGAAAAAGAGTTCAGATTTGTGATAACCAGAGGTGGTAGTGAGGGGGGAGGGGACTTGGATGCAGGTAGTCTTAAGACAAACTTGCCATTATAAGATAAATAAGTATAATGAGTATAATACATATAGATAAGGATAATTAACATGAGTAATGTAATTAGCACTGCCGTATGTTATATGTGAAAGTTGTTAAGAGTAAATCCTAAGAGTTCTCACCACAAGGAAAAAAATTTTCTTCTATTTCATATCTCTGAGATTATGGATGTTCACTAAACTAATTGTGCTAATCATTTCAGGATGTATATACTTCAAATCATTATGCTGGACACCTTAAACTTACACAGTTCTCTGTGTCAATCACATCTCAATAAAACAGGGAGAAAAAAAACAATGGGATATTACTTCATACACATTAAAATGCCTATGATTTAAAAAAAGTACAAAGAAAATAGTTTCACCAAAAAAAGTAAAAGAAAAAAGAAGAAATTTAAAAACCACAGAAAACAAGTATTGATGAGGATGTTAAAAAAAAATGGGAAAATGTGTGTGTTGATGTAAAATGGTACATCCACTATGGATAACAATATGGTGGTTCCTCAAAAATAAAAAAAAATACCAAAATTACCATATGATTCAACAATCCCACTTCTGGGTATATACCCCAAAGAAATAAAAGGAGGAATTCCAACATATCTGTACTGCCATATTCATAGCAACATTATTCACAATAGATGAAAGATAACCCAAGTGTCCATCCATGGATGGCTAGATAAAATACAGTATATCCATATGATGGCATATTTTTTAGGCTTAGAGGAGGAAACTTTGATACATTCTACAACATGGATGAACTTTGAGGACATTATGCTAAGTGAAACAAGTCAGTCAGAAAAGGACAAATACTGTGCAATTCCACTTACGAGGTGCTTAGTACTTAAATTCAGAGGTGGAATATGAGGTGGTGGTTTCCAGAGCCTGGTGGGGGCAGGGGGTAACACCTGTCTAATGGGGACAGAGTTTCAGTTTGGAAAAGTTCTGGAGATGGTTGGTGATGGTGGCCATATGACAACGTGAAATGTACTTAATGCCAGTGAACCAGACACTTAAAAATGACTTAACAGTCAATTTATGTTACATGGGTTTTACTACAATAAAAAGTCTTCACAAGTACCTAATGCTATCTGATCATGATTCCCTGCTCCTACAGGAAACTTAGGAGCCTTTATCATAGAGTTCATTCCCAAACATCCTATTCTGGAAAGAGACAATTTGTTGTTGCTGTTGTTCACCTGCTAAGTCGTGTCTGACTCTCTTGCAACCCCATGGACTGTAGCCAACCAAGCTCCTCGGTCCATGGAGTTTCCAGGCAAGATTACTAGAGAGGGCTGCCATTTCCTCCTGCAGGGGAGCCTCCTGACCCAGGGACGGAACCCACACCTCCCGCATTGGCAGGTGGCTTCCTTACCACTGAGCCACCAGGGAACCCCAGAAAGAGACAAAATACAATTAAAGAGCAAAATGGTTGTTCAAAAGCTGGCCTCCCTTTGCTGTTTGAATTTCTCAGTACAAAGTCACTTTAACATCATACTCCTTTCCTCTCGCTCCCCTAGAAGAGGCAAGTAGGGGAAAATAACAAAAAACAAGAGTGAGAGCTACACCAGAGGAGGTAGGACAAGCGTCTATTAGATTAAAGGGGTCTGGAAGCTTCCCAGGGCCAAGAAGCTGCCACTCAAAGGTGGCCCCCATAAACACGGCAGGGAAGAAACTCAGGGCCGAGTCATGGGAGGAGCCTGCCTGTCCATCACCAGCTTCCTGGAACAGCCCAGGTACCGGCCGGCTGATAACCTGCACAGGAGGTCTGGGCACTTACCTCGGAGAAGTGTCTCTCAATAATGTTCAACGCAGTCATGGCGACCTGATGGTTCTCGTGAAGTTGCAGAGCCTCAATTCTATCAAGCCCACCGAGTCCTTCGATCAGCAGACACATGTTTTCCTTCTGAGAAATCTTCTCCGCTGCCTGCAGGCCAGATAAGAGCGA
This sequence comes from Raphicerus campestris, assembly GCA_006410735.1. NCBI lineage: Eukaryota > Metazoa > Chordata > Mammalia > Artiodactyla > Bovidae > Raphicerus > Raphicerus campestris. The sequence continues at coordinate 723,643 of SJYW01028917.1, read as the reverse complement.
GACCCTGGACTGAAGCCCTTAGGACATGGGGCTTTACTTCAGTGGAATCAGACCAAAGCCACCCAGTGGGCTGCTGCGGTGTTATTTTCCCAGATTGAATTAAAATTGCATTGTCTTCCTCTCAGTTTGGGGTAACTGTCATTTATCTATTGAGGTTTGTCTTCATTGCACAAAATACAGTTGTTGTTTTTTCTGAATATGCCACCATCCATGCACACATGGTCAAACACTATTTTGCAGGTATCCCCTTTCTAACTGGGCTTCTCTGGTGGCTCAGGTGTAAAGAATCTGCCTGCAATGCGGGATACCTGGGTTTGATCCCATTGGGAAGATCCCCAGGAGGAGGGCATGGCAACTCACTCCATTATTGTTGCCTGGAGAATCCCCATGGACAGAGGAGCCTGGTGGGTTACAGTCCATGGGGTCGCAAAGAGCCGGACACAACTGAGCGACTAAGCACACCCCTTCTAATTAATGGAGGTTTTTTTCAAAACAGAGAAAAAAAACGTTCAAGTGATGCTACATAAATGCAGATGTCCTGGCCCTGTGCTCCCTGGAAAGCCTTGAGAGGTCAGGCAGGAGATCTCGGTAACAGAAGCCACACATGGCAGCTAGTGAGGTCCCTGGAAACACGTGATGGGACTGGATTGAATCCAGTGCGGATCACTGGATTTCTCATCCATGGGCATTCACTCACAACATTTGTATATACACTATGGGCAAGGGCCACGAAACTATCAATAAAGGTGGGACGTAGAGAAAGCCTTTTCACAACTCACACTATCAGGGGAGACAAGAATTGTTATAGTACAGAAAGTTAATATTCTGGGATAAACCATGATGGGAAAGAACATAAAAAAGGGTGTANGGCAAGGGCCACGAAACTATCAATAAAGGTGGGACGTAGAGAAAGCCTTTTCACAACTCACACTATCAGGGGAGACAAGAATTGTTATAGTACAGAAAGTTAATATTCTGGGATAAACCATGATGGGAACGAACATAAAAAAGGGTGTATATACGGGTATAACTGAATCATTTTGCTATACAGCAGAAATGAACACAATGTCAATCAGCTATACGTCAATTAAAAAAAAAACAAACAAAGGACAATAGAGTAAGTGGACAGAGGTTTAAGTTATAGAAGATGCGCACAAAAGGCTTGGGAAGTACCCAGTTCCTAATGAACAGCACAGTACCAGGGTCCATCACAGAATAATGGCATCCTCTAGAGAAGGAAGGGCAAGGACAAAGTTCTGAGGGAATAAGTGTTGCGTATCGAGAGGAAAGCATACACTACAATGTACGCTCAGTCGTGTCCGATTCTTTGCAACCCCAAGGACTGTAGTGCCTGCTAGGCTCCTCTGTCCATAGAACTTTCCAGGCAAGAATACTGGAGTGGGGTGCCATTTCCTTCTCCAGGGGATCTTCCCAACCTAGGGATCCAATCCACATCTCTTCGAGGAAAGGAGTTCATCTAAGTAGAATCTTTGAGGGAAGCAGAGAGAGAAAGAAACAAATTTGTCATCCTGTAGGACTCTGCTGGCTATTATGTGAGCAGTAATAAACATACACAACAAACAAAACTTCCTGTGGATCAAATTAAATATTGGTTAGGCCATAATTTATCTGATGAGAGCCTGCACTTTTGTCTAAGTCTTGATACCTTCTAGTCCTCTCTGTACGTCCAGAGTGAGCTCTTGGCTTTGAGTAAAAGAAACAGGCAGGAACCAATGTCCTAGGTTAGTCTCTAAGAAAACTGGGAAGTGGGCGATGACCCAGAGCAGGAGGAGCCCTGGAGAATTCTGGACTTGGACAGAACAGCAGATGGCCCCCAAGTTACTTCAAAGAAACTCAGCCATCCTCTGCTGCCCACCTGAAGCGTCTTCTATCTTATCCTGATCTTTCTTACTGTCCCATGGCCCACCACTGGATACAGGGGCTTCACTGGTTCTCCAGATGGGATGTGCCCAGACTCCTCCCAAGAAAAAGATCCCAAGTGTTTAATTCAAATGGATGAGATGAACAAATTTCTACAGCTCCAAGTGTGCTCTCACACATTATGCCCAACTTTGCCTTGTTACTGTTTTTCAGTCATTAAATCCTGTCCAACTCTCTGTGACCCTATGGGCCGCAGCACACCAGGCTCCCCCGTCCTTCACTGTTTCTCAGAGTTTGGTCGGATTCCTGTCCACTGAGTCGGTGATGCTATCTAACCATTTAATCCTCAGCCGTCCCCTTCTCCTCTTGCCTTCAATCTTTCCCAGCACCAGGGTCTTTTTCCAGTGAGTCAGCTTTGCTACTTTGCCTACTGGCTGCCAAGTCTCTATATCTGTGATTTGCTCAAAGCTTTAGTGTCTAATTGGGCTGTTTCCAATCTGTTTTTGACTGGGGTCAGTTCTTTCTGGGACAGATGCATGAAAAGAGTGCTTTAAGTGAGCTTTTTAAAGGAGTCCTCTGGTGTTACTTTGAACCTTTTCAAATGGCTTAGTCGCATAAAAAAGACCTTCACCAACTGAATAAACCCAGACTCTCAGATGGCCTGAGATAACCCCTGCCTCCGGGATATTCATTCCCTTGCATAGCCCCTCCCAGGCTGAAATGGGTCATCTGTGTAACCAATAGGATGTCGTTGAAATGACCTCCTTCCTAAGTCATATGAGACATTGGGGCTTCCACCTTGCTGCAGGGGACACCAGCAGCCACTTCCACCTTGCTGCAGGGGACGCCAGCAGCCATGATGGAAGGGAGCTCAAGCAGTCCCAGGCAACCCATGTGGTAAGAAGAACTTTCTAGGCAGGTAAGTGAGTCTTCATGGAAGCTGATTCTTCAGCCTCCATCAAGCCTTCAGATGAGACTGCACCCCCGTTTCCATCTTGAACTTCTAAGACCCTGAGCTAGAACCATCTGCCTCAGATCTAAGCTGCCTCAGACCCTGAACCCAGAAACTGTGTGAGACAGTGTTTGTTTTAAGCCACCAGAGGGGTAATTTGTGGTTCAGAATACACCTGACACAGATAGTATGTAAATATTGGCTTCACTCACCTTTATTTCAGAAATAAGACTTCTCTAGAATATCTCAAGGCTTTGTAGTCCATTTTCTCAGCCACGCAGCTAAACAGAAAGGAACTCTAGTACAGTCCCTCAAGGTCTATCCTTGCTAACGTCCTGCTGCTTTCTCCAAGTCTACTGTTTCATCTTCTAGAAGAACCAGCCATCTGACTCATTGACTGTTTCTTCCTTGCTTCAAACCTTTGGTTAGTTTCTCTATCTCACTCAGACTAAGTCCACCTTCTCTCCCAGACCGTCCGTTTTCTGGCCCCCGGATATCACGAGCCTGTCTCCCAGGACCTTCCACCCTTTGCTTCTCTCTGGCCACACCCCCATCCTTGCTTTTTAAGGTCTCCTTCACTTAGAGACCACTTTCCCAGGTGCCCACAAGACTCCCTCACTTCTTTCAGGTCTTTACTCAAACCTTCTTCCTCAGTGAAGTTTCTCCAGACTATTGCATCTAAGAGATCACCATGCCCTCCCCACTCTGAGCCATCAGTAACTACCCCTCCATCAGATATATTCTACTGGCAACTCTCCACTCGATGCATCTGCTCCTCACCCCCCTAAACTCTATGGGACAAGGACTTTGCTTTGTCGTTTCCTGAACATCTAAAACAATGCAGGCCACCCAGACACTTCTGTGGGAAAATGAAGATGGTGGACCTTCACTGAAAGGCCTCTTGCCTTGCTCTCCATTGGATGTGAGGACAGAGGGCGGTGGGGGGTGGGTGGGTGTGGAAGTGGAGAGGAAAAGAGAATCCTAGTCAGGGTTTTAGAACCAAATGAAATGTCTGAATGCAGAGACTGTTATTTAGAAACCAACCTGCTCAGAACAGCTCACCTGGAGGATGAAAAAGAGAATGTCGAGTATGATGATAACCATTTTGTTGTCTGGGATGGTGAGGAGATTTATGAGTGGCTCCAAGACTCCAGCCTGGACAAGCTGGATCAACTGGTCCACGGAGCCCCCGGTTGTGAAGTTAGCCACCGTCCAGACAGCCTCTTTCTGGACTTTAAACTCTCCCTGCACAAAGAGAACATTTCCATTCTTTACAGATTCTGAAGAATTTAAATACAGGGATACAGATGTGGTTCAATTCCTAGGGACACTGAGCTACCTATTCCCAGGGCTCTCTGTGTAATTTAGTTTTTTAACAGAAGACACCATCTTTGAGAAGCCAAGAAGGAAGGCAGGCAGATTCATGTAGGGTCTTCGAAGGAGGTTCTACATTCAGACAGACTCATTTCCTTACGTCAGGTCATAGGAAAAAGAAAATCAACATCAACCAATACAGGTGTACAGTACCGATTAGGAATGACACCTGGGGTTTTAAGATTATGGTGACTCATGTCTACATTTCTAGTCTTTCTGCCCCAGTAAAACTTTGCACAAGAAGCTCCAGAGCTGAGCACACCACCCGGTGAGGACACAGGAAAGCCACTGAAATCTCACTCAATGCATCCCTTTCATTTACAAGAAGCACTTGGGGGTTTCCCTGGTGGCTCAGGAATGGCACAGAGTCTGCCTGCCAAAGCAGGGGACACAGGTTTGAGCCCTGGCCCAGGAGGATTCTACGTGTCAAGGAGCACTAAACCGGAGCACCACAACCACTGAGCCTGTGAGCTGCAACTGCCGAATTCCACGCACCCAAGAGCCTGTGCTCCACAACAACCACAACATGAGAACACCACAGTGAGAAGCCCTTGTGCTGCCGCTGAAGAGGGGCCCCACGCGCCACAACTAGAGATGAGCCCCTGCAGCCAGACTCAGCAGAGTGAAAAACAAAGAGGCAGCAGCTGGCTCAGAGAGATGGAACTCATTCATTAGGGATCCTTCTATCCATTTATAGGAGGGGTTAGTCCCACTTTATGGCTGGGGGAAATTGCAACCTCAGTTTAAACCAAAGCAAAAAAAAACCCCACCACTAAAATAACATGGCTGCAAGCAAGTTATAGTTCAAAAGGCACGGTTTGAAAAAAGATCACTCCTTGATTTCCAACTAGATGCTTCTGATTAGAATAGGTACAGACTCTGGGTAGGATGCAGGATAGGAAGCATCTGACAGACTGGAAGATGCCATGGTTTGGGTAGCACACCTGGCCTACCTTTCCATACCTAATGCACACCTGGGGACCCACCAGTCAGCCTGAGATTAACCTCCCTCTCCAACCCGAGGTCACCACTCCTGACCTGTTTCCCAAGTTGATGGTTTAAACATAGCTCATCCACTAAAAGGTGACAAAGAGAAATGCTAATGGTAGCAGTTGTCTTGGGGAAAGGAAGTGGCAATCAGGAGGAAGAAGGAAGCTTTAGTGTATTTCTCCTGGTATATCTAGATTTACGCTTTCATCGATGGGATTTTTATACTGAAAAGGCACGCCCTTTCTTCAGTGGATAACATCACTATAACCCGATATGTTTTTCCTCCTAAAACAAAATGAAACCAAATCTCCTCCCATTTTTGCCAAGGAAAGTAGGTGGCACGCTTTTTTTTTAACACTAGAGATTAGCCAGGATTTACCGGCTCAATATTTTTCTGGATATTTGAGCTGTGGGATCACCTTTTCATTTACTTGTTAAGTCTTCTAAGTTTTTAATGGGCTATCCAAAGTGGCATGCCCCCCCTTTTTCTCACGGAGAGTTAGGAAACTAGTGTTTTGTAGGTTTGTCATGATCTCAATTAATTTTGCTTCTCGGTCTACATCTGAATACCTAAGGGAGTTGAACACATAGCCCAGTGCAAAGCAGCCTTTTGTCGGGGATGCCGCGGGGGCCACTCACGTTTTTTAGCACGGCCACCAGAGGAGGCAGGGCGCCACAGGCGATTAGCTGCTGGATGTGTTGGCGGGGCCCAGCAGCCACGTTGCTCAGGGCCCAGGCTGCCTCCTTCTGGATGGAGGAGCGGGGATGCGTCAGGAGCTGGGGCAGCACACCCAAGATGCCCGCGTCCAGGGCCAGCTGGGTCTGGTGGTCTGTTCCTGTGACAATGTTGCCCACGGTGCGGAGAGAGGGGGTCTGGGGGACCAAGGTGAGAAGCGTAACCAATATTGCAAATTTGTCATCGTGGAAGATAACCAAACTCCATGCCCTCCCAAACGTTTGTTGTACTGTTTGGATGGTTTTCCGGAAGCCTGTGAATAACGATTCTATCCGTGATCCTCATCGACTCAGTGCATCCACGGCTGTTTGCTGTTTACAGAGTTTAAAGGTACTTGTCAGCCTCCCAGGAGTTTCAGCTCAAGTGGGTCAGAGGTCAAGTGATGCATTTCCCAAACAGTACTGTCCTTTTCACGTCCTTATATTGGGCAAGTTGCTAAACTGTGGTCATCTTTATAATGTAATGATCTCTACTGAATTTGTATCGGGCATAAATATCACACTTCCTCTGCATATTTAGTTAGAGCTACTGAATGCCAGTGGCATTTTGGGGATGTATTCATAAAGGTCCTCTCACTATCTTTGAAGGTTCCTAGGATGGGTCTGTGTTGGGACTCGAGACAACTATCCTAGGAGGGTCATGGGTGCGTGCGTGCATACTCAGCTCAGTCGTGTTCAACTCTTTGTAGCCCCATGGACTGTAGCCCACCAGGCTCCTCTGTCCATGGGATTCTCCAGGCAAGACGACTGGAGTGGGTTGCCATTTCCTCCTCCAGGGGATCTTCCCAACCCAGGGATCGAACCCGAGTCTCCTGTTGGTCCTGCACTGGCAGGTGGATTCTTTGCCACTGAGCAACCTAGGAAGCCCAGGAGGGTGGACTGTGGGTTTATTTTGGTTTTTCTGTACCATGCTGACAGCCCATCAACAGTTCTAGAATCTTCCTAACCTATCACACTAGGTATCTGCTGCTCCAATGAGAGGTGTAAGTAGTGCCATAGGCCAAACACAGCCTTGCCAGTCTGCTGAATTTGGGCCCCAAGCACCCACGATAAGCAACTTCTAGAAGATGTCTTCACACCTTCATGCCCTCAACACTATCCCCAAACTAGCCTTGACTTCTGAGCAATGATACACTCATCTCTGAATGGATGATCACGGAGATTGCATAATACACAGTATTAGGCATAGACATCAAAAGGGGTGTCTGTGCTTCAAACTACACGTCCAGTGAAGCATATTATGCAAATGACGTATGTCACAGTCATGTGCTTGATGCTGGCTTTACTTACTTTCCACCTGTACCTAACGTAGTCTAAGGGAACCAGCTGGGGAAAGGATAAGGGGGAACTTTTATACTTGAGTAAGAAAATCAAATGTTACGAGCTTTACATTAAGTGTGCACACACATACCCCAACTTATTAACATCTACATGCAGAGACCAGCAGAAGGAGAGGTCATGAAAGACTAGTGCGCTAGGGACTTTCCTAGCGGCCCAGGGGGTGTGGGTTCGATCTCTTGTGGCCACATATCCAAAACATAAAACAGAGTATTGTTAACAACTCAATAGCGACTTTAGCAATGGTCCACATCAAACAAAAAGTTCTCAAAACAGAACACTTCACTAGGTGGAGGGATTATAGGCAATTTTAATTGGTGCTTCTCTATCTTTTCTAGTTAGCAGATTAAGAGAAAGTAAGTCATTGAATACCCCCACGGTTCTGGATCAAAGTTGATTCAGATCTTTGGTTGCAGAGTAGCAGAGTCCAGGGCAACGCAGAGGACCAGCTTTGTTCCAGGTAAAGGATGAAAACCAACAGGGAAAGACGGTGGGGAGGGAGGAGGAAGAAGAGAACCTGCTCAAGTGATGACGACCTTTGAACTCTAGCCTGAAGGCCCCTACGGAGACCAACGGGACACTTACCAAGACGTTGAGTTCCGAGCTGCACATAAGCTCAACCAGCCTGGGCAGGACCCCGGTGTCCACCACCTGGCCAATGCGTGCATCGCAGCCATCAGTGAGGTAGGACAGGGCCCAGCAGGTGTCTGAGAGGACCTCTCTGTCTGGGTGCCCCAGGAGGTAGAAGAGGACAGGCAGCATCTGCTTCACCGCGTGGTTGGAGGGATACGGGTTCTTGTTTCGGCACAGGTTGGACAGGGTCCAGGCGATGTTGCGCAGGAATGGGACCTGTAACGAGGAGACTGCGGCTAGCACTGGGTAGAAAGAAGAAGGAAACCTGCCCACGGCAACACGACCCGGCCATCCTCGATCAATAGTATTGACCCGGAAAAACCGAAGCGTTTGAGCTTCAAGCAGGTATTTGTTCTAGGCAATAAGCCCTGGAGGGGCGCAGAGAAGGAGCTTTGTTTTCATGTTGCTGTGGTTTGTTTTTTTAAACTAGAGAGCAGCCCCCACTTGCTGCAAGTAGAGAAAGCCCTCGCAAAGCAACGAACACCCAGCACAGCCAAGAATAAAACATTCATTCATTCATAAAAAAGCAAGCAGCTGGCCAGTTTAGACTTGGCTGAACTCTGCTCTGGCTGACCTCGCCCGGCTGGATGATACACAGGGGCGCGTCATCTAGATAGACAAGCGCAGCTACCTTCCCGTGTTGCTGCAACGGCGCCTCTCACTGGCTTCAACCTAATATGTACAACGAAGGCCTCGATTCCTTCTCCCCTTTACCCTCCCCACATCTCTAGAAGGAGTGTCCTCTAAACAACCTAACCTGAAACCTGGGGGCAATCCTTGCTTCTTTCTGCCTCCCCCCTTCTGTGCCCATCACAGCAGCAAGCCAGGTCCATGTGCCCCTCCATCTCCCTCAGCTCTAATCCTATGAGGGCAGCCAGGGGGCCTTTCTGGAAGGTCAGGGCGCTTCCCTTCCTGCCGTGACATCCTCCAGAGACTTCCTTTTGCCCCCAGACTGACATCTATGTCCCTCGCCCCTCCTGCCATCCGTCCTGCACTGTTCTCTCCTTGCAAGCTCCCTTCGTCATGCCAGCCTTTTTCCAGCTCAGCATATCAGATTCTCTCTCACCTTGAGGGCAGGGCATGTGGCCCCTTATTTTTTTAAATAGACTTCTATTTGGCCATGCCAGGTCGTAGTTGCTGCAGGTGAGATCTTTATTGCAGTTCCCCAAACAGGGATCAAACCCAGCTACCCTGCATCGGGAACGATGTGTCTCAGCCACTGGACCGCCACAGAAGTCCCTCCCTTGACATTCAGAAGCAGCCTTCTCATTTTTGTTTAAGGCAAATCTAGAACCCAAATTTCACTCCTAACCCAGGAAGTCCTCTACTGTTGCCACCGTAATCCACGTGGACTGTAAACTTCGAAACTAGACCCTCTTTTATTACCCAGGAACAGTACTGGTGAGCCACTAATTCTTTCTGTGGCCCTTGAATAGAGAGCTCAGTCATCTACTTGTGCAGGATTGTAAGTTTAGAAAAACTTCCAGTGGATCTCTTCCAACCTCCACCCCCACTCCAAAGAAAGATCAGCACTACCTTGAGGACAAATGTGAAATCAGCCTCTCCCCAAAGTGATACCCAGTCCGAGGCCTTGTTCATCATCACTGTTGCAAGGGGCCGGGCAGACCACATGGCCTAGCATTGGTTTGGAAGCACATTCCCCATTTCCCAATTTTGGGAACTTGTATACCGAGCTAGTGAACTTCATCAAAAAGACACTCAACTGGTATGCTTGACGAAACCAGGGTCAGCAGATGTGGAATGGCATCACTCGCGATAACATTATCTCTGAATTCTGGTCCATCACCTACAAATAGATAAGAACACTCTAAGAGTGAACAGAGAGAGTCCTAGGGTGGGTGACAAATTCTTCAAAAGGCTCTGCAAAGGGTGAGAAGCCAAAACTCATTCCTGGGTTGGGCAAGCAGATAGCATAACCATGAACTAGACCCCTGGGTCTCCAACATGTTGGTCGAGTAGATGGTCTGATGTGGAAGACAGCCACCACACAGCAGGGGTTGCTAGAAGCGTGGTCTCTGGGAGACGACAGTCTCATCAAGGAGCCAGCCAACCAGACCCGGGGAAGCACGCTCTAAATATTGGTGGCATTTCACAGCATGGTTCTCAGGAGACAAAGGCCACTAGAGACCAAACTGTCTTCCCAGAAGGCTTTGGCAACTCCCAAATGCAACTCAGAACAAAGTCTGGGAGACAGATAGATGCTAGCCAACAGCTATCTGCTACTCGGGGTAGAAGATCAACTTTAGACCCTAGACACCTCAGCCCTTCAACCACCAGGCAAGGCAGAAGCTACACTACACTGCACCACCCGATTTTGCCTGTTCCTTACTGCACCGAGCAAAATGAGAGTTGAAATCTCTATAACAGATGCTTTACTTCTGTGAGCATTTAAAAAGCAGACTAATTTTATATTCTGTTTGCTGATCCCATCACGTGAAGTCCTTGGAGGTCTAATCACACTGTTTCTGCTAATGCAGTCATGGAGGACTGTTGACTCTCTGAACTCGAAATTGCTAATATTTGGTTGATCTTAATTTGTCAAAACCCTGAGGGGCCCAGTTGAGTTTTTTCCCACAAGAGACTTCTCATTTATATTCAGTCTGGGATCCTGGACTTCCCACACCAGCAGCCCTCATCCCCAGCTTGTGCTTTCTCGGGTCACGCAAGAAGTACAGCATTCAGGCCTAAATCCGTGAGGCCGATCTTAGGATCGTGTTTTCAGGGGGAGAATTTTCCCCTACACTGAGCAAACACTTCTGTGTGTGTTCCCTGGGCAACTTTCACTGAAGGTAGAATTCTTTTACAGTCCTGGGTGATGTAAGGGTCTGTCAGAATATCCCCAGCTTCCATGAACACGGTCAACAGAGATTTGTCTTTTGTTCCTGAAGCCACTAAGCCCTGAGGCTGGAAGACCCCAGTCTTGGCAGAGGTCCCGAAGCAGCCTGGAGCTTCAGAACACAACAGGTCACCTAGTTTCAGCTTCAGTTTTTGGCCTCTGAACTTGACTCTGAGTTTCGGTAAAGCCCATTCTACTCTTGCCAGCATTGCTAGGTATTTGTGTATTCAAGACTGTCTGATCTATAGCATTCCCCAAAGAACTCCCCTGGCATGCCACATGCCCGGCCCACTGTTTTCCTAGCTCCCTGGTGGGGAGAGCCTCACCTGCTATGTTCCCGAGGGCCCACACGGCCTGTTCACACACAGTCATGTGAGGGGAAGACAGGAGCTCAACCAGGGGCTGGATGGCACCCCCATCCACGACGGCGCGAGTCAGCTCCGAGGCCCCTGAAGCAATGTTGGTCAGAGCCCAGGCTGCCTCGAACTGCAAGCGGGGGTGAAAGGACGACTTCAGGAGCTCCACCAGCCTGGGGATGAGTCCCGCATCCACAATCAGCCTCAGAGGAGGGTTCTTCTCCCGGGACAGCATTTTCCTTTGCAGTGTGAGAGCAAAGAAAGACAAGAACATATCCTGTGAGTCAGGAAGGGAGAAGCCCCTTTATGGATGTTCTTGGCATTCCTAACTATCCAATGAGACAAACAGCTGGGCCAGAGCTCCTTCGGATCCTCACGCTCAGCCTGTGGCACTTTGTGGGGATGAAGCAGCATTTTTGTTTGTTATCTATGAGCCGCCATTTCTGCAGAAGCCAATTTAAATGAAGCCATTCATCTCTGACAACACTTGCATATCTTAAGCTGTTCTCAAGGACAGTGTAGAGGAGCAATTTCATCTCACTTTTGGATGGACTCGCTTTTTCCTACATCGTGTGAGTGTTTCACCACCGTCAAGAGACCAAAGAGGCCAGTGGAATCCGGCTAGGAACCCGTCAATGACACAAGTCTGTTTGTGATACCTGGCTGCTTGGGTGGCCTGGAAACATAGTTCTGGATCTGAGGCATTGATACCACTGATTATTTCTTGCAGGGTGAGGCTGGCCTGTATAAGGAGACACAGATTCAAGTCAGAGTTTCTGCCAAAAGGAACCATGAAGGTCATCTAGTCTCGCCATCTACCTGATTAGAAGCAGCTGGCTTGAGCAGGACATCTCAAGCTGCCTGCTGGTCTGTATTAGGAGAGGGAAGAACTCTTGGTGATCTCACAGGTCTCACAGATTCGTGGGACGCTTCCCATGCTCTCAGATAGAGGTAGTTCTTAATATCACTTGGGTCCCCAGAGCTTTTTACTCCCATACAAGCTAGTGGGAAGCTAGCAGGACTTTCCTGGTGGTCCAGTGGTTAAGAAGCCACTTGCCAGGACAGGAGACATGGATTTGATCCCTGGTACAGGAAGATCCGGGCTTCCCTGGTAGCTGACAGTAAAGAATCTGCCTGCAATGCAGGAGACCTGGGTTCAATTCCTGGGCTGGGAAGAACCCCTGGAGAATGGAATGGCAACCCACTCCAGTATTCTTGCTAGGAGAATTCCATGGACAGAGGGGCCTGGCAGGCTACAGTCCATAGGGTCACAAAGAGTAGGGGACGACTGAGCAAACTACCACTTGGCACTTTTTTCTTTTTTCCACTTTCAGGAAGATCCCACATGCCCCGCGGCAAGTAACCCTGAGCAGCGCAACTGCAGAACCTGCGAGAGCCCTGGAGCACGCGCTCCACGCTCCACGGGGAGAAGCCGAGCACCGCAGGCGGGCAGCCCCCTCGGCCACAGCTAGAGGAAGCCCAGGCAGCGCACTGAAGACCCGCTGCAGCCAGGAGGAGGATGTGCTGGGGGTGTCAGCAAAAATGGCAGCGTCAGGACCGCAAAATGCTCCTCCACAAAAGCAACAAGAAACCTGAAAAGTAGAATCAACTTTTCTGCAACTCTGGAAACTGACCAAAAAGTCTGCAGCGGTTTGTTTTATTCAAGCTCAAATGGGTTTACTCAAGAAAACTGTCTAACTCCCAGAAGGAACACCGAGGACGGCAGCATTTTGCCTTGCCTTATTCCCACCCCTCCACCCCCAGCTCCGTGGGCGCTTTAAAAACCAATAGCCCAGCAGGCACTGGAGGAGGCAGAACAGGTTGGTTCTCCCTTAAAACCTCATTCTCAAAGAGTTATTATTTGATCCTTCTGGTGGTTTCCTGGGAGATCCCATTTGTAAGATTCTATTTTATTGGGCTCAGACCTCACATAAAGAAAAACATCTTTTTCTTGGAGGTTATTTGTTAAAAACAATTCAAGGAAGTGGTACAAATTCGCAGTTGCTTGGGGTGAGAGGGGGTTAGATAATAGTTGGGGGCAAATAATAGACTAATTACACATTTTGGTGGGGGGGGCTGTGCGGCATGACATGTGGGATCTTAGTTTCCTGACCAGTGATCAAACTGGTACCCTCTGCAGTGGAAGTAGGAGTCCTAACCACTAGGACCACCAGGAAATTCCAAAAGACATACATAAGATTCAAAGGCAAAAAAAGAGCTGAAAGGAAAGGAAGCAAAACCAATATGCCATGCAAAAAACAGCCAAATGGAGCTGGAGTGGGTACACTCATATGAGACAGAACCACCTTTAAGACAAAAGTTGTTATTAAGGACAAAGAAGGACATCTTATAATAATAACAGTCAATTCATCCATTAAAAGATAATAGTTATAAATACATATTCACCTAACAACAGAGGCCCAAGCTATGCACAGCAAAAACTGACAAAATTGAAGGGAGAAAGAAAATTCAACAATAACAGCTGGAGACTCCAAACCCTGCACTCAATGGATGGAACAAGCAGATACCCTATCAACAAGGTGACAGAAGACTTAAACATCACTGCTAAGCAATCAGACCCGACAGACAGCTACACCAATAAACAGAATTGCATCTTTTCAAGGGCACATGGAATATCCTCCGTGATAGACCATATATTAGGCCATAAAGCATGTCTCAGTAAAGCTGAAAAGACTGAAATCATGCAAAGTATATTCTCTAGCCACAGTGCACTGAAATTAAAAACAAATAA
>SJYW01028917.1:694586-709282 GCA_006410735.1 Raphicerus campestris | reverse complement strand
TATTCCCACCCCTCCACCCCCAGCTCCGTGGGCGCTTTAAAAACCAATAGCCCAGCAGGCACTGGAGGAGGCAGAACAGGTTGGTTCTCCCTTAAAACCTCATTCTCAAAGAGTTATTATTTGATCCTTCTGGTGGTTTCCTGGGAGATCCCATTTGTAAGATTCTATTTTATTGGGCTCAGACCTCACATAAAGAAAAACATCTTTTTCTTGGAGGTTATTTGTTAAAAACAATTCAAGGAAGTGGTACAAATTCGCAGTTGCTTGGGGTGAGAGGGGGTTAGATAATAGTTGGGGGCAAATAATAGACTAATTACACATTTTGGTGGGGGGGGCTGTGCGGCATGACATGTGGGATCTTAGTTTCCTGACCAGTGATCAAACTGGTACCCTCTGCAGTGGAAGTAGGAGTCCTAACCACTAGGACCACCAGGAAATTCCAAAAGACATACATAAGATTCAAAGGCAAAAAAAGAGCTGAAAGGAAAGGAAGCAAAACCAATATGCCATGCAAAAAACAGCCAAATGGAGCTGGAGTGGGTACACTCATATGAGACAGAACCACCTTTAAGACAAAAGTTGTTATTAAGGACAAAGAAGGACATCTTATAATAATAACAGTCAATTCATCCATTAAAAGATAATAGTTATAAATACATATTCACCTAACAACAGAGGCCCAAGCTATGCACAGCAAAAACTGACAAAATTGAAGGGAGAAAGAAAATTCAACAATAACAGCTGGAGACTCCAAACCCTGCACTCAATGGATGGAACAAGCAGATACCCTATCAACAAGGTGACAGAAGACTTAAACATCACTGCTAAGCAATCAGACCCGACAGACAGCTACACCAATAAACAGAATTGCATCTTTTCAAGGGCACATGGAATATCCTCCGTGATAGACCATATATTAGGCCATAAAGCATGTCTCAGTAAAGCTGAAAAGACTGAAATCATGCAAAGTATATTCTCTAGCCACAGTGCACTGAAATTAAAAACAAATAAAAAAACCAGGAATAAAGTTAGGGACATAACTACCAAATTTACAGAATTAAAATTATAGACTCAATAAACAGAGTACACCAACAAATTCAATGATCTAGATGAAAGGAACAAATTCCAAGAAGCCCAAATCACCAAAGGTGACTGAGAAAATCTGAAGAGACCTATAACAAGAAATTGAGGTACTAATTTTTTTAAATTCCACAAAGAGAAGCCCAGACAGAGAAAGTTTCACTGGTGAACTTTCATAAACATTTAAAGAAGAAATTACCATATGGGCCTGGAAGTCATCCCAGGATTTGCTTTGAGGGAGGTTGAGATGGATGGAGAAGGGAAGAGAAACGACAGCATTCAAGTCAAGTCTGAGGTAAGACTTGACAAGTTGAGTAACTAGATGCCTCTACTGAGAGAGAACCTTCATGACCCCTCATTTCCTGTTTCTGGCTGAATGGAAGCAAGCAAGTGAATTTTCACTGAGAAGCAGCACCTTCTCTATCTCCTGTTAATCCCAAACTTATGGCCATAAAAATGACGACACTTAGCTTTCTGACATCAGTTTAGTTCTAATGACCATCTCTCTACTCCTTTCCTTAAAGGGCCTCAGTTAGAACTTGCAAGTTCTCAATCAAACATTTTAAGGGCAGAGAAACTTACTAAGGACATATTCTTACACCCAACTGCTCTAAATGCCATGTTCCCAATGTACCCCTTTGGTCTGCTGATCAGAAGGGTCAAGTGAGACACCGGTGATGTTCCTCCTCTTCAAGGCCTGCTCATCCTTCTTGGCTTTCCGGAGCTCCAGGCTGACAGCTATCCTCTGCTGCCGCCTCGCCTAATGAGAAAAAGAAAGAATGGGAGCCCTTAGAGCTGGGGGTGGGGTTGCCACCACATGTAGTCTTCAGAACACACTTCAAAGCATCTGATTTCACATTTCAGCAACAGGCTGAAGAGTTCAGATCGCACAGCTGGTCAACAGTCAGCTCGGTTCACCTCCTTGGCTTTCTCCTCCTACACCACCTCTAGAGTCAGTCTTCCTCCCAAAGTGAAGGAAGTTTATGTCTGCCCATGGTCAGGTACAGAGACACCTGAGCTGGAAATCCCATTGCCCTAAATCTGAGTGCATCTTCACTGGTGCTAATTGGTTCCAGAAAAGCAGGTTTGGGCCTGCCCTCTGTGAGCACCCAGGTGGGGCAGGGGCCTGAAGGGAGCACCTAGATCCCAGATGGCCTTGACCATTTCCACTGCTGGGTATCAGCCTATATTTCATTCAAGCCTTGGTCTAATCCCAAGAGTTTTACTTGGACACTAGAGGAAGAAAAAGATGGAAATTCTAAAAAACAAACCAAAAAACAAATTCTTCTCCTTTTAGTGGGCAAAACTCGGACTTCACAGTATTGAGAATCCTGGGGAAGTGATCTAATATAGGTGAGTTTGGGGTTGGAGACTTTAAAATATTGATTATAAGGAAGTCCATGTGTATTAGATACTTGCGGTTCTTTAAAGAAGCTATTTAATCCTTTCTTGAAAATAGGGTCGGGGGAATTCCCTGGTGATCCAGGGGTTAGGACTCGGCAATTTTACTTCTGGGCCCCTGGTTCAGTCCCTGGTCTGGGAGTTAGGTTCCCACAAGCCACACGGTGCAGCCAAAAGGAAAAGAAAGAACTGGGGTCACTGTGGTGTTCTCTGGAAGGGCGGGGGCACACTGGGGGCCTGAGGGGCCAGTTGCTGCGTTGCCCCATCACAAAGTGGCCCTTCCCCAAGGAGGGCGCTGTACCCTCAGCTTCTCCCTTCTCATCTCCTGACCCCTCCCCCCGCTGTCCACATAGAGTTCCATTCCTACGTTCTAACTGGCTTCCTTTAATCTGCGGTGGTCTTGGAAGACAGACAAGCCACGTTTGTTGGAAGTAAGTAAAAAGAAACTGGCTCGGGATAGTGTCCTAACCGGGCAACTGTGACCTTGTGCTTTCCTTATCCTCAGCTGCCTTTCAGATTCCCAAGTCATAGCCAACTTGATATGTCAGCTCATCAAGATACATAGACATAGGACATAGAGCTGGACAGGAAACGTGGAGATCAGAGAAGCTGAATGAGGGTCAGATTCACACACAGCACAGACTCCCTGGCCCCGGCCTCATGCTGAGCCCAGTAGAGAAAGCAGTCTGGACCTTTCACTCCTGAGTCCTATTTCTTTACAAGGCATGCTTGTTGGTATTTGCGTTTCCAACATCTCAGCTCCTTGGTGAGCCCCCTTGACATGCAGAGCTGCAGGTAAGCATCTATATGCCAGGCACTTGATACCCTACCAAGACTCTTGGAGGTAGGTTATCAGCCCTGTTTTACACATGAAGAAACTGATGGTCTGAAGTTTAATAGTTTCAAGACCACATGGAGACCCTAATTTGAGTCTACAGTTGTCCAACAAAGTCCATGAGGCTTGATCATCCCCACCTTCAATATTTTATTATGAAATTTTCAAACATACAGAAAAGTTAAAAGGATTATTCGATGAACATCCACGTACTTACCCACAAAGAACACTCTGCAATACTTGCTTGGTTACCCTATCTTCTCCCACCCTTCACTCTATTTTTAATGCGTTTCAACCATATGCCCTTTCTTTTTTTGTGTGCAGTACATGGGATCTTAGTTCCCCCACCAGGGATCAAACTTGTGATCCCTACAGTGGAAGCAAGGGGTCTTAACCACCGGACCACTGCTCACCAGGACACAGTAAGGCATTCCTCCATACTCACAGATGCATCTTTGCCCCGATACTTAAATTTTCTTAGCCTCTCTTCTGGAGCATCCAAAGTTGGCATGTTGACTGGAAGAAGTAAAGCACCTGTAGGTAGGACAGTTCAAAGAGATTTTCAGGGCCCAGTGTGTGGTTACTATGTTAAAGCCATCTGGACTCTAAGCCCTTAAAGGCCCCGCAGCGCAACAGGGAGCAGACTCAGGAAGTCAGCATCCACAGGCACCACACACCAGCTGAGCAGGCAAGGAGCATCATGGGAGTTCAGAGGGGGCCAGCCCAGGGCTGCAGCGGTAAGGGAAACGTACTGCTTCTGGGAACAGTCTGGCTTGAAGTTTATTTTGACGGCTAGGGTAGGCTGGAAGGAAAGCACAGAACCCTTCCACGTGGCTGGGTCCAAGGACTTCTGTACAGAGTATACGTCCAGGACGCGGAGGAGCCTGAGCAGGCTGTGGTAAGGAGACGGTCTTCTCCTTCCACATGGGCATGCTAGTTTAGGACTTTATTAAGCATGACCCACTCCTAATTCTTCGGAAGGCTTCCTCCAGTGGGTCCAGCCCATGGTCATCTCTCACCCACACCCTGGCATCTGCCTTCGCTCTCTTCTCCCTGCTTCTGCTACTGCTGTGTTCCACTCTGATCTCGACAGAAAGCCATGCCATCATTCAAAAAGAAACCGACTGTGCAATTTCCCCCACTTTTTTCCCCTAACCCTCTACTGGATGCCCACTGATCTTTTTCACCAAGATGACCACTCTACACAAGCTGGCCTCAGCCTCCTCGCCCCAACAACTCTTTCCTATTTCAGAAGTGCAGTATCTTCTCAATCAGTCTGTTTCATTTTCTCCACAGCTTTTACCATTGCCCAGTATGTTCTCGTTTGTGCATCTTCCTCTCCAAACTCCCAAGGACAATGGGACCATGAGTGTCTTAGGCATGATTCCTCAGGCCCTTCACAGTGCGTGGCAGGCAGTAATATCTGCTGGATGGGAGCAGTGAGCAGTAAGCTCACAAAAGGAGATGGCGCTTCGTTAGAGGAGGTTATTCAAATTGGGCCAAGATTGGACTTTCTACAGGGCAGTATGGAATGACCTTTCTTACAAGTGTGTAAAGAATATCTGTCTAAGTATACAGGATGGGCTGGACTGCATTATACAGAGAGAAAACTGGATGAAGGTAACAAACAGACTCTTCTTGAGAAGAGAACAGCTGGGGATAATTTTGGTGGGAATGATTAATTTAGACATATCAACTTGGATGGGATGGTGTCGACACCTTGGAGAATTCTGTAAGTAAGGAGAGAGCCAAGGAGAGAGAAGAGGAATTCTGAGTGAAAACTGAACAAGAATTGAGTCTTAGTGACACTCTTATTACGGTCCAAGAGAACGAGGGCTGTTCTGCATGGCAGTAAAGAAGGAAGACCTGAACTGTGGTATTGGAGAAGACTCTTGACAGTCTTTTGGACAGCAAGGAGAACAAACTAGTCCATCCTAAAGGAAATCAACCCTGAATATTCACTGGAAAGACTGATGCTGAAACTGAAGCTGAAATACTTTGGCCACCTGATGCAAAGAGCCAACCCATTAGAAAAGACCTGAATGCTGGGAAACATTGAAGGCAAAAGGAGAAGGGGACGACAGAGGATGAGATGGTTAGATAGCATCACTGACTCAATGAACATGAATTTGAGCAACTCCAGGAGATAGTGAAGAACAAGGAAGCCTGTTGTGCTGCAGTCCACGGGGTTGCGAGGAATCAGACACAGCCTAGCGACTGAACGCACACACGCATGTGTAACTGAAGCACTTTGCTGTACACCTGAAACTAATGCAGCATTGTGAACCAACTGTACGGCAATTTAAAAAATTTAATGAAGTAACATTAACAGCAAGGGAGAGCGCGCCCTGTTTTGCAAGTGGGGAAATCATCTCAGGCACCATTTGCCAAAGTGCCTGCAGCCATTAAACCCCAGAGCCAGGAAATCAGCCTAGGTCTGACTGCCACGCCATGGTTTGGTTCACTGAGCTTTGCAGCCGATAATCTACAACAAAATCAGATTAGGAAACACCGAGTCTCCACTGTGGCTGGCACCTAACACGTGGGGGTGATGTTGGAAAATAGGAACGCGCACATTGTAGGCAATGGAAATAGCAGAGGCCGCTTCTGAAACGCTCTGTGTTGCCACCTCATTGCTGCATCTCGCTGTTAACTGAGCCCCGCCAGCTCAGTTCGTGAGGCTGTCTGAATGCGCACAGGAGGCTGGTTTGGTACACAGGGATGAAATGCTTTTGCTTCTGGGGAGACCCAAGGCAAGACCTCATTCTAGTACTGTTGCCATGGGAACCATGCATCCTTCTGCCATGTCCCAGAAGGTATGGCCGTAAGGTAATTGAGAAGTAGTGGGTTTAAGATGGTCACCGCTTTCCTTCAAATCAACTCTCAACGGGGATTCCCCAGCAGTCCAGTGGTTAGGATTCCGCAATTTCACTGCTGTGGGTTCAATCCCTGGTGGAGGAACTAGGATCCTGAAAGATGTGCGGTGCAGCCAAAAAAGAAAGAAAACAAAAATCGAGTGGAAGGCCAATATCAGCTGGCATAAGGAGATAAAGCTCGACTTCAGATCAGAGTCCTCCCCTCTCCCCCAAGCAGTTTGAAAGCCACAGATGTGGCCACGCCACTTCATCTGGGGACGTTCTGCAAAGCCAGCCCTTCTGGCTTTCACGAGCTTCCTCCCCCCCACCCCCCCCACGGCTATCTGCAGCACCAGGAGCGCTGGCTACCCCATCATCCTTCACCAGGAGGAGAACACCAAGCCGGAGGCTTTGAATCAGGGGCCGAAGTCAAAGTCAGTATCTTTCTTCACCCAGTCTCCAATTTTGAGATCCAGAGAAAGCCCAGCTGGTTACTTAGGTAAACATCACCCATTTGGGGGAGCTGATAAGCTGATACCCCTCCCCTCAACCTTAGGCCAGTGCTGCTGCTTCCCACACAGTATGAGACCCCTTTCCTGGATGTCAGGTGGCAGAAGCCCACCTAAGGGACCCTCCCTCCCCAGCCATGTTTAATTAACGGCACTGAGTTACTTTCTCTGGTTGGGGCGTCATAGGCCATTTGTTTTTTTCTATCCTTTCCTAGACAGATCTAGTCAAGCTTTGCCGTTGAGCATCTTTCGTGAACCCAGAACTGTTTTAAATTAAGATATGTCTCATCACCCCAGGCTTGGCTTCTGCAAGTATAATTTTTCTGATTCTAAATTAATGCATGTTCACAGCTTCAGAAAATGAAATACTCCAGAAGCATAAAGAGCATTAACTCCCAATAACCCCACTCCTCCCCCAAGTTAACCTTTATAAACCCACACCACCACCCTCTATGCACCCTAGGCCGCTCTGCACGAGCACCAGGGTGCTGACTACAGGAGGGGAGCCGATTACAGACACGGTTAGCGACACGATCATTTCTCCACTTCGTCTGTACTGGGGACATCTTTTGATGTGTTCAGATCTAGATCACTAACAGCTGCTTCTTCAAACAAAGTGGGATTAAGTGAAAACCATGGATTGGGCTGGAGTGAGGGAGGTTTATTCTCCAGGAAGGACTGAGCCAACTTTGCCTCCAAGGTCAGCAAATNCCCCCCCCCACCCCCCCCACGGCTATCTGCAGCACCAGGAGCGCTGGCTACCCCATTATCCTTCACCAGGAGGAGAACACCAAGCCGGAGGCTTTGAATCAGGGGCCGAAGTCAAAGTCAGTATCTTTCTTCACCCAGTCTCCAATTTTGAGATCCAGAGAAAGCCCAGCTGGTTACTTAGGTAAACATCACCCATTTGGGGGAGCTGATAAGCTGATACCCCTCCCCTCAACCTTAGGCCAGTGCTGCTGCTTCCCACACAGTATGAGACCCCTTTCCTGGATGTCAGGTGGCAGAAGCCCACCTAAGGGACCCTCCCTCCCCAGCCATGTTTAATTAACGGCACTGAGTTACTTTCTCTGGTTGGGGCGTCATAGGCCATTTGTTTTTTTCTATCCTTTCCTAGACAGATCTAGTCAAGCTTTGCCGTTGAGCATCTTTCGTGAACCCAGAACTGTTTTAAATTAAGATATGTCTCATCACCCCAGGCTTGGCTTCTGCAAGTATAATTTTTCTGATTCTAAATTAATGCATGTTCACAGCTTCAGAAAATGAAATACTCCAGAAGCATAAAGAGCATTAACTCCCAATAACCCCACTCCTCCCCCAAGTTAACCTTTATAAACCCACACCACCACCCTCTATGCACCCTAGGCCGCTCTGCACGAGCACCAGGGTGCTGACTACAGGAGGGGAGCCGATTACAGACACGGTTAGCGACACGATCATTTCTCCACTTCGTCTGTACTGGGGACATCTTTTGATGTGTTCAGATCTAGATCACTAACAGCTGCTTCTTCAAACAAAGTGGGATTAAGTGAAAACCATGGATTGGGCTGGAGTGAGGGAGGTTTATTCTCCAGGAAGGACTGAGCCAACTTTGCCTCCAAGGTCAGCAAATAGGCACCTCTGGGGCTGGAGTGGAGACCCCGGGGGAGGGAGGGTCTCCAGTTTCAGGGACCACCCACCTCCGCATTCACTCCAGGCTGGAAGCAGGGAGTGATAGAGCCAGGCTTCCCTCCAGAACCCACCCTGACCAAGATGGAAGGCACGTGTCATAGCAAGGAGGAGGCAAGCAACCAGGCCTTGTCCCATGACCCACCTCCAAGGCTGCAGAAGGCTTTGTTCCTCACGTGAAAACTTCCCAGGGGTATTTCCGGGAGGGAGACACCAGAATACAGGTCTACAGGCTACTGTGTTGTTGATGCAGCCCCAGGCACCCTGCCACCTCCCACCACCCGAGCTCTGCAGGGTCAGCAGCCCCCAACAGTCACTACCGCCTCCCACCCCTTCTGAAAACAAGCCAAGGGCCACTCGGCACAGCATCTGCCAACCAAGGCTGAAGTTAGACAGGGAAAGGCCCCACCTGGGCCTCCTAGGAGCCACCCCTCGGGGCAAACCACCGGCTTGGCAGAGGGAACCGCAGCAACCTCTCTAGGGACCCCCAAACTGCCTCTAGGATCCCGGTGCCCTCACTCACAGAGACAAGCCTCCAGCCACCCATCACTCACCTGGCAGGGAGCCGCAGTCTCCAGCGTGCTGGTCGGCCTTAAATGCCCTCAGCAGGTGGCACATGTTTGGGGGGCGTTTGGTCCCACCCCATGGCTGGTTCCTGACCAATGTCAATGGCTCTTGGAATCACGTGGTGCACTTTGCACTGCCCACTCACCAAGCCCCACCCCAGATGCTGATTGACCTGGTCAAGGAGGAGGCTCCGATCTCCAGGTGATTCTAACGTCCCAATGAGGTACAGGTGGGAGGAAGCCTCAGCGGCGCCCCACACCTTCAGGCGCTACAGCCTCAGAGACCCTCAGACGGCCGATCAAGAGCCGAGGGGCAGGGACAACTCCCTCCAGGAAAGGGTTTGCGTTCTGGGTGTTTGAGGCTTCCAGGATCTGGCTAGATTGAGTGGCCTCATCCTAAAAGCTTAAAGCTTCTGTTGAACAGTTAATAAATGTTTCTTCCCAAGGCCGGCAAGAAGATTGGGAGGTGGTGAGGATGGGTCTGCTTCATACGGAAATGGAAATAGGAACAAGATTTCATGTATTTCTTCAACAAATATTTATTGAGTCCCCACTTTGAAGAAAATAGCAACCCACTCCAGTAGTCTTGCCTGGAAAATACCATGGACAGAGGAGCCTGGCGGGTTACAGTCCACGGGGTCACAAGGAGTCGTACACGACTGAGCGACTAAACAACTGTGTGCAAGGCCTGGCTTGCAACAGTGAACGAGATGACCTGGTCCCCAGCCTTCCAGCAGGAACAGAGATGGGTGCTCCCAGTAGAGTGGGAACAGGGCAGCGGTTGCTGTAGGGGCAGTCAGGGNCCCAAACTGCCTCTAGGATCCCGGTGCCCTCACTCACAGAGACAAGCCTCCAGCCACCCATCACTCACCTGGCAGGGAGCCGCAGTCTCCAGCGTGCTGGTCGGCCTTAAATGCCCTCAGCAGGTGGCACATGTTTGGGGGGCGTTTGGTCCCACCCCATGGCTGGTTCCTGACCAATGTCAATGGCTCTTGGAATCACGTGGTGCACTTTGCACTGCCCACTCACCAAGCCCCACCCCAGATGCTGATTGACCTGGTCAAGGAGGAGGCTCCGATCTCCAGGTGATTCTAACGTCCCAATGAGGTACAGGTGGGAGGAAGCCTCAGCGGCGCCCCACACCTTCAGGCGCTACAGCCTCAGAGACCCTCAGACGGCCGATCAAGAGCCGAGGGGCAGGGACAACTCCCTCCAGGAAAGGGTTTGCGTTCTGGGTGTTTGAGGCTTCCAGGATCTGGCTAGATTGAGTGGCCTCATCCTAAAAGCTTAAAGCTTCTGTTGAACAGTTAATAAATGTTTCTTCCCAAGGCCGGCAAGAAGATTGGGAGGTGGTGAGGATGGGTCTGCTTCATACGGAAATGGAAATAGGAACAAGATTTCATGTATTTCTTCAACAAATATTTATTGAGTCCCCACTTTGAAGAAAATAGCAACCCACTCCAGTAGTCTTGCCTGGAAAATACCATGGACAGAGGAGCCTGGCGGGTTACAGTCCACGGGGTCACAAGGAGTCGTACACGACTGAGCGACTAAACAACTGTGTGCAAGGCCTGGCTTGCAACAGTGAACGAGATGACCTGGTCCCCAGCCTTCCAGCAGGAACAGAGATGGGTGCTCCCAGTAGAGTGGGAACAGGGCAGCGGTTGCTGTAGGGGCAGTCAGGGAGGGCTTCCTGGAAGAGGCGATGCTTGAGCCAAGTCTTCAGGAAAAGAAGTTAGTGGGTAAAAAACTGAAAAAAAAAAAGTCTTCCAGGCAGAAGGAACAGCATTGAACAAGGCACTGAGGCAAGAAGACTGGTCACGGTTCCCTTGGGAACAGAGGTCATTGGGGATGGCTAAAGGGACACTGGGGTCAGGTGCCAGGGCAAAGATGGCCTGGTGTACAGGGGCGGGGCAGAGGGAGCTGTCCTCTCTGGTCCAGGCAAGAGGGAGTTGCACCATCTGTTGTCATTTAGTCTCCTTTAAGTCGTGTCCGACTCTTTTGCAACCCCGTGGACTGTAGCCCGCCAGGCTCCTCTGTCCATGGAATTGTCCAGGTAGGAATGTTGAAGTGGGTTGCCATGCCCTCCTCCAGGGGATCTTCCCGACTCAGAGATCAAATCCATGTCTCCTGCATTGGCAGGCCGGTTATTCACCAGTGAGCTGCCAGGGAAGCCCTTGTACTGTCTGTACAGGATTTTAAATCGATGATAAAATCAATTACATCTGTTTGCTTTTTGAGCCAGGAATTCCAAACAGTGTCTGTGGGCTGTGCCTACCTTGTTACTTACTTTCTGAAGGTGTTTGGATTTCATCCCGAGAGCAGCAGGCAGCCTCTGAAGGCCCCAGCAGGGCTGTATTCTTCTTTGCCTGATTTTTACTTTTTTTTTTCATTGTGGAAGGTTCCAAATTTGTAAATGTGGAGAGAAGGGTACAAATGGATCCTCAGGGACACCCAGGCCCTGTAATCACCAATGCCATCTTCTTTCCTTTCCCCCAGCCTTTTCTATTACGTATTTATTGATTTTTGGTTGGGGTGTTTTAAAGGAAATCGTCAGACATCATATCGTTTCACCTGTAAACATTCAGAATGAATCTCTGAATCTCTGACAGACGGACTTAAAAGCTAACACCAAAATATCACAATCACACCTACCAAAAGCAACCATCATTCTTTGAGGGTCAGTTTAGAACACTTAGGCTAGCCTTGGGGGCGAGGGGTAAGAGGAGGATTCTTACCCAGGTGGGGCTGGAAAGCAGAGGTGTTTGACCTCAGGATACCGGGGTTTCAGCAGGGGAGGGAAGTGAAGGTTCTGAGTGGGTGAAGCGGGGAATTCAGGTGTGGACACACACATCCAGATACCTGGAGAACCTTGAGGTAGGGGTGCAGAAAAAGCCAGTAGTCTCAGAGCTGGGACGGGACTTGATGAGCCATCGGAGGCAGTGGTGGCTGACAATGACAGAGACGTAAGTTAAAATTGTGGTTTCCACTATTATATTCAAAATGGATAACCAACAAGGACCTGCTGTCGAGCGCATGGAACTCTACTCAAGTGGTATGTGCCAGCCTGGATGGGAGGGGAATCTGGGGGAGAATGGATGCATGTATAAGTGTGGCTGAATCTCTTCACTGTTCATCTGAAACTGTCACAATCATCGTAATCAGCTATGCCCCAATACAAAATAAAAAGTTTAAAGTTTTAAAAAAACAAACAAACTGTGGTTTCAAACCAAGGTGGCTGGTAAGGGATGGTGACAGAAAAGAGGGGTTTGGGATGACTTACAGGAGGCTTGACCCCCTGAGGATCTAAGGATCCAAGGCCTCCCTGTTCTGCCCAAGGCATTTGAGACAACCTACCTCTGTCCACCTGCACCCAGGCCTGACGGTGACCTGCTCACTTCATCACAGCCACCCCCACCTTGGCCTGCGCCCCTTCAGGCTTTTAAACACACACACACACACACACCTCTGATAGATCCTTTAGACATTTAAGTCAAGTGACATCACCTTCCTGTTCAAGCACTCCAGTGCCCCCCAGCATCCCTCCAATTGCCTGTGAGGCCCTTCAGGCTCTGTCTCGCCCCCCCATCCCATCCTCTGCACTCCGCCCCAGCCACCCTGGCCTCCTCACGGCCCTGTAGACACATCAGGACCATGCTGGCCTCAGGGCCTTTGTGCCCACTGTTCCCTGGGCCGCCCTCACTTCCTTCAGGTCGTAGCTTTTAAAGACCACTCCTGGTCACCCTATCTAAAATCAAGTTCAGTTCGGTCACTCAATCGTGTCCAACTCTCTGCAACCCCATGGACTGCAGCACGCCAGGTCTCCCTGTCCATCACCAACTCCCGGAGTTTACCCAAACTCATGTCCATTGTGTCGGTGATGCCATCCAACCATCTCATCCTCTGTCGTCCCCTTCTCCTCCTGCCCTCAGTCTTTCCCAGCATCAGGGTCTTTTCAAATGAGTCAGCTTTTCCCATCGGGTGGCCAAAGTATTGCAGTTTCAGCTTCAGCATCTGTCCTTCCAATGATTATTCAGGACTGATCTCCTTCAGAATGTACTGGTTGGATCTCCTTGCAGTCCAAGGGACTCTCAAGAGTCTTCTCCAACACCACAGTTCAAAAGCATCAATTCTTCGGCGCTCAGCTTTCTTTATAGTCCAACTCTCACATCCATACATGACCACAGGAGAAACCATAGCTTTGACTACACAGACCTTTGTTGGCAAAGTAATGTCTCTGCTTTTTAATATGCTGTCTAGGTTGGTCATAGGTTTTCTTCCAAGGAGCAAGCGTCTTTTAATTTTATGGCTACAGTCACCATCTGCAGTGGTTTTGGAGCCCCCAAAATAAGGTTGGTCATTGTTTCCACTGTTTCCGCATCTATTTGCCATGAAGTGATGGGACCTGATCTTAGTTTTTGGAATGAGCCTCCCCACCAACCCTGCATCCATACCTGACTTACTTCCTCCTGTGGGTCTCCCGGCAGCACTTGCTAACATTGAAATACTATATGTTCCCTGACTTTTATATGTTCCCCACCCCTGAAATGGAACAAAAGCTCCACGAGGGCAGGAGTGTTGTTTGTTTTCTTCATCCCCACGGCCCGGAAGCGTCAGTGCTGGTTGAATCTGCTGAATGCCTAAGCAGGTGTGCTGGCTTCACAGCCAGGCTCTCCCCCTGCCCATGGTGCTCCAGGTGCCCTCCTCCACCACCCAGGATGTACCCTGGGTTTACCATGGGGCACGCTCAGTATGCCTTCCCCAGCCAAGGGTTGAGCCGGCGTCCTTTGAATAAATCTCATCGTCAGGAAGATCATTTCGGATGGAAGTGAGTCCTCCAGTGGAGGCCGCTCCATCCTCTCCGACTCCTAGTGCCCCAGTCGTGGGGAAGGGCCACCCTGTCCACCTAGGCTGGGGGCCTGACCTCAGCCTCCCCTTCCATCCCCTTCCTCCCCAGCACCACCCTCCCCTGAGGCACGCTCTTAGACCCTCCCAACCTCTGCTCGGGGCTGACCCCCAGGGGCCCATCGCCCACTGGCTTAACCTGCCTTGATGCCTCTAATGTAGGGATTACCGATCCCATTTCACAGAACAGGAGACTGAGGCCGCTGATGTTGACGTGAATGGCCTGAGGTCACATGACAGGAAGACAGGGTCTGTGTGGCCCCATCTTTGCCCTTGTGCTGGGGTCACACCTGACTCCCCCTTCTTTTATTTCTTTTCCTTTCCTTTCCTTTCATTCCTCCCTCCCTTCCTTCCTCCTTCCCTTCCCCTATTTTCTTACAGTTGTAAAAGACCATAACATAAAATTGACCGTTTTAACCATTTTTGAGTTAACAGAGCGGCATTAAGTATATTCACATCCTTGTGCAACCGTCCCCACCATCATCACCAGAACTCTTTGCATCTTCCCAAACAGAAACTCTGTCCCCACTGAACACCTGCCCCCCATCCTCCCCCCACCATCCCTGGCCCCACCCTTCTACCTCCCTGTCTCTTATACACATCTCTTTCTTTTGGGTGATGCATTTTAATATTAACTGAAGTAGAAGAAGGAAATCTGAGCTGGCATGAAAATGCATGGGGCCATTAGTGGGATGGATGGAAAAGAAACTGTTTAAAATTAATGACATATTTGCTAGCTTATTTTTTCACTACATATTCAGCCATTGACTTAAGTGTCATAAATACAGCATCCATAGAAGCTAAAATAATACCTTATAACTCATAGTTCTCTCATTATTCAAGGATGGATGTAAAAGGACAGGATCTACCAGGTATT
>SJYW01028917.1:627482-690318 GCA_006410735.1 Raphicerus campestris | reverse complement strand
TAAACAGAAACTCTGTCCCCACTGAACACCTGCCCCCCATCCTCCCCCCACCATCCCTGGCCCCACCCTTCTACCTCCTGTCTGTGTGTGTACCCCTTCTGGGGACCTCACATAAGTGGAATCGCACAGTGTTTATCTTCCTGGGACTGGCTTATTTCACTCAGCGTGATGTCCTCGAGGTCTGTCCCTGCTGCAGCAGAGGTCAGAATTTCCTTCCTTCTGATTTCTTTCTTTAAAACAAGAACACATTTTTCACGGTTTTGTAGCATCATTGACACCGTTATTTATAGTAGCCTCCCAGTGGTGGGGGAAGACGGGGGAGTACTTACCGCTGACTGTGTTTATGATGGCTAGCGCAGGGCAGCAGTGGATGCAGGCGGATTTCTACTTGGTTTTCATTATTGTCTTTAAATCTCTGTGGTCAGGGTCCTTCCCCCTTGTTACCCACATCCTCAGCCACCTGCTCCACCATCCCCCCAACTCTGTACATCACTGGTTACTTATAAATGCCTGTTCAGGTATATTACTAATGTTAAAAGGGTTTCAAGAAAACCCAGAATTGGAGAATTAATGTCACCATTCCTCAGGGGATACAAGGAAGGTTTTGTCCTTGAGGCCTGTCTTTGGGAGTCCACAGCTCCTGGTGAATGCAGCCATTACCCTCTTGGCTTCTGAGAGTGAGAGCCTGTGTGTCTGTGTCTGTCTTGTGTGTCTGTGTGGGTGTCTCTGTCTCTGTGTCTGTGTCTGTGTATATCTTTGCGGCTGTGTGTGTGTGAGTGTCTCTATGTCCGTGTCTGTGTGTGTGTATGTCTGTGTGTGCACGTGTCTGTGTCTCCGTGTCCGTGTCTCTGTGTGTGTATATCTTTGGGGCTGTGTGTGTGTGTGTGTGAGTGTCTCTATGACCGTGTCTGTGTGTGTGTGTGTCTGTGTGTGCACGTGTCTATGTCTCCGTGTCCGTGTCTGTGTGTGTGTGTCTGTGTGTGCACATGTCTGTGTCTCCGTGTCCATGTCTATGTGTGTGTATATCTTTGCGGCTGTGTGTGTGTGTGAGAGACTGTCTCTGTGTCCGTGTCTGTGTGTGTGCACACGTCTGTGTCTCCATGTCCGTGTCTGTGTATATCTTAGTGGCTGTGTGTGTGTTTGTCTGTGTGTGCACATGTCTGTGTCTCCATGTCCATGTCTGTGTATATCTTTGTGGCTGTGTCTGTGTGTGTCTGTGTGTGCACGTGTCTATGTCTCCGTGTCCGTGTGTGCACATGTCTGTGTCTCCATGTCTGTGTGTGTGTATATCTTTGCGGCTGTGTGTGCGTGTGTCTGTGTGTGCACGTGTGTGTGTGTGTGTGTGTGTGTGTGTGTGTGTGTGTGTGGTCTGAACATCTGAGCACAGGCTTAAGCCACGGGGGCAAAGGCAGAGGGCGCAGTCAGCAGAAGCGCAGATTCTAGAATGTGGAGCCTTCTGAGGCAGTAGCAGGGAGGGAAGTGGCAGCGGGACACCCTGATCTCCTCTGCTCCCTGTCTTGGACGATTGTTGCGGCGCCGCCGGTCGCCTGTCCATCCCCAGTGCCCTGACAGGGACCACACTGTGTTGGGATGAGGCTCCTGCTCCCCTCCCACAGGCCAACCACGGAGTGAACCCCCCTTCTCTGGCTGGCCTGTTCATGGTGCTTCAGCCTTCTGCCCAGGTCCTGCGCCCTCATGGGCCTCAGGCTTTCTGTACAAGAGACACAGTTTTCTTTCACCCACTCGCCAGCTGCCTAAGGAACCGACTGGCCAGGCAATGGCAAAGAGCATCATCCCCAAAGGGCTTTTATTTGTCAACAAAGTCCCCTTGAAAGTCCCCACCCAGTGAAGGAAGTCCAGAAGGGCCAAAAGAGACAGCTGCAATCTAGTTTTACTACAAAACGAGACTTTGGCTACGGCGGCCTGCAGGTGGAATGTCCGCATCCAAGGACAGCATTTGACAAAAGAGGTTTTAAATTTCCTCCTAATTGTGGATGGTGGACCTGGAGGAGCGGGGACTTCGTCCTCAGGGTGACCCCACATCCAGGAAGTCTCAGGTTGCTTCATCACAGGATGAGGCAGAGGTTTGGCTGGATAGTCTGAGCAACTGCCTTCCTCCCAAACCAAAATTAAACAAAAGCCCAGTTTCCAAGACTCCCCTTGAGGCCCTATCCTGCAGAAACAGTGTAAGTGGCTGGCTGCCATCACATGAGCATTCTGGAAAATGAAGAAAACTCCCAATTCTGTCCCATTGGGATGCCCTCCAGAGTCCTGCATGGATCGCCACACACTTCCTGCCTCCCTAAGCTCATCCAGGCTTGGAAAACAAGGAAAGAAGCATGGGAGAAGATGCCCACAGGATCTGGACTTCTCAGTGTGGCTCAGGCCCCCTCGTCTTCACTAGGACTTTGGGGGTCTCTCTCCGATGAGCTTGACATCTGAGCTTGACATTCAGAGTGCCTGGGGGTGGGGATGAGGAAGACCAGCAGAGGTCAGGCTGTATGGCCCCTTTGCTGTCCTAGCGTCAATCCAAAGTCAAGGAACTCAGGGTTAGCCCCTAACATATGACCTTGGCACCCAACCTGTAAGCTTTGGTTTTGTTTTGTTTTTGAGTGAGTGAGTGAGTGAGTGAGTAAACGTGAAAATGATTGACTTCCCAGTGAATGAATGGATGAGTGAATGGGTGAGTGGAGAGAGGACTTCATTCTGGGAAGGAGGGAGAAATGGGAAACCCCTCCCACTGAAGCCTGTAAGCCCCAGCATTGCCATCTGTTCTTTGACTCAACTGGGGGCCAAGATGACAAGTCAAATTTTCTGCCCTGAGGGTCTTCTTGGAGCTACACTTCCAGGGGCCCATGAGGGCAGCCCCAGTCTCTTTTTGGCTCTCCTGCCCTGCATTTTCACCCTCAGACCCTACTTTAGCTCACCCTAGCCCATAGTACAAGGTGGTTTTCCAGTNTGTGTCTGTGTGTGCACATGTCTGTGTCTCCGTGTCCATGTCTGTCTGTGTGTGTGTGCACGTGTCTATGTCTCTGTGACTGTGTCTGTGTGTCTGTGTGTGCACGTGTCTATGTCTCCGTGTCCTTGTCTGTGTGTCTCTGTGTGTGTGTGCACGTGTCTATGTCTCCGTGTCCATGTCTGTGTGTGTGTGTGTCTGTGTGTGCACGTGTCTGTGTCTCCGTGTCCGTGTCTGTGTGTCTGTGTGTGCACGTGTCTGTGTCTCCGTGTCCATGTCTGTGTGTCTGTGTGTCTGTGTGTGCACGTGTCTATGTCTCCATGTCCGTGTCTGTGTCTGTGTGTGTTTGTGTGTGCACGTGTCTATGTCTCCGTGTCCTTGTCTGTGTGTGTGTGTGTGTGTGTGTGCACGTGTCTATGTCTCCATGTCCATGTCTGTGTGTATGTGTGTCTGTGTGTGCACGTGTCTGTGTCTCCGTGTCCATGTCTATGTGTGTGTATATCTTTGGGGCTGTGTGTGTGTGTGTGTGTGAGTGTCTCTATGTCCGTGTCTGTGTCTGTGTGTGTCTGTGCTTCCACGTGTCTGTCTCCGTGTCCTTGTCTGTGTGTGTGCACACATGTGTCAGGAAGTCCTCAGGTCCTAGAGGGACTTCAGCAGCCTGAGGATGCTGACCCAGAATGGCTCATTTCGGATTCCTGGGAGACGCTATCTGACCCAGAACCAGGAGATGAGAAAGAGTGCGGATATTAAGGAAACAAAACTGGTGGGGCAGGAAGACAGAAAAGGGAAACCAATCTGATTATTTATCAAGTCCGAGGCTCGCCAGTAAAATCACCTCTACGCAGTACTTATTTCCTAAAAGCATGTTCTGTTTTCTGGGCTATTCAGCACCATCCCTCCCAAGTTTCTCATCCACCTGATTGTCCTAAGAATTTGATTTCCTAGGATGAGTTTTCTCCTCACTGAGGCCTATGAATAGCAGAAGCACAAACTGCCTAGAGTCCACGGGCCTGGTGGCTTTCTCCTGAGACCGTGTGGCCTCAGGAGCTGGGCCGTGGACAAGCCTCCTTTGGGAGCAGCTCCTGGGAGCCAAAGCTCCTCCTCCTTTGGAAGCCTGCTCTGTGCTGGCCTCCGTGAGCTGTGGGTGTGAACCCAGCAGGGTCCCTGCTGCCGGGGCACTGAGAACTCCCAGCTGCCACTGCTCAAGATCACATAGGACCTTTGGTCCACCATTACTACCCCTGGTGTGGCACAGGATGAGATGACACGAACACATCTCAGAGAAGGGAGTGAGGTAGGAATTCAAAGACAGCACTGTGTCCAGCGCGGTGCTCCAGCTCCCTGTGATGGCTCTGTTAGGGAGTCAGAATAGGAAGAGGAGTCCAGAATGGCAGTGGCTAAAAGATAAGGAAGGGGAAGGGAAGGGAAAGGCCCCCGAAAATAGGACAAAGGAAGGTCCAAGGACCGGAGTGAGGGCCTCAGGTAAAACAAACGGCATTCCTCACTAGCCCAATTCATATAGGGCAGGCCCAGGGGGAAAGCATATAAACAGAGGAGCCAAGAGGCCGGGACTCTCTCTCTTCTCTTCTCATCTTTTGGGTCAGCATGCCCTCACACCTTGAGGATGTATTTTTCTTGTATGCTTTAAATAAAACTGAGCTGTAACACAGAGCTGTAACACTGATCTGTCCGAGAGCTATAACACGGTCTGTCTGACAGCTGTGACAGGCTGAGGGCTTTAACATCCGTCGCTTCAAGTTTCTGTTGTGATGAGACAGAACCGAGGAGATTACACTCCCCTGACAGCTCCGAGGCAGAAACGCTGTCCCCAAAGAGTACAGGAGAATACAGACAAGGTTCACCCCAGTCTGTGGCCCGAGGGAGTGACATAGATACGTGTTGAATGGATGGATGAGTGAGTGAATGGATGGATGGATGGTGATGGTGGATGGATAGATGGATGGTGATGGTGGATGGATGGATGGATGGATGGTGATGATGGATGGATGGATGAGTGGGTGAATGGATGAATGGATGATGGATAGGTGCATGGATGAGTGAGTGAATGGATAGAGGATGGATGGTGATGATAGATGGACAAATAGACAGATAGATGATTGGTGGATAGATGAGAGATTATTCACTAAACTAAGCTTTGAACCCACCAGTTTTTCAGACACTGGGCTTTGCTGGACCTTGGGAGAGTCACAGAAAGCAGAGACTCTCTCCTTTGGAAAACTAAGAATAAATACTTCTTAACAAAGAGGAATGATGCCAGACAGATACAAAGCAAAAACGACTTTTAGATATTTTGAGATAATAAAATGAAAATGGCACAATAGTGCCAAATGAAACCAAACTGAGGCACAGGCCTAACTGTAGTGTGAAAAAGAAAGAAACACAGCTGGAGACACTTCTGCGCAGCAGCCATGACCACGATGTTTCTGGGGTTCCACAGACTTTACAACTAATTAGGAATTCTCTAGTTGGCTTGGAATCAGAGACCTTTCAAGCCAGGCTGGTTTTGGAGAACTCCTTGCATAGGTCCAGCTTGCATCACCCCCAGTGCAGAATGCTGTGTTGGAGGAGGCGGTCTTGGGCCTCATCTTCCATTTCAGAGCCTGCAAGGACGGTTCCAGCTGTAGCCTGCTCAGGCTCTCCCCTCCTGAGATGACACTCCAGGATTCCAAGGGTCTCTGGAGTGAGGAGCTATTTCTGGGCCCAGACTCTCTGGATGTGTATTTGGCCTTCAAGGAGCACACTACGAACTTTACTGCACCTGCGGAGGCCTCATCCGGCAACCCTCCTAGGAGGGCACTGCTCCTCTCCCCCACTTCCTCCAAGGAACCAAACAGAAGCTGGGAATGCAGCTTCTGGAGCTGCCAGGAAGGACCCTCCAACCACCACCCAGGGGTGAAATGCCAAAGGGAAACTCATGGGACACCTCTGATGAACATTTGTTACATTTTTTACACTAAGAATAATTTCCAATCCTAAAAACAGTCCTTCTCATTGAAAAAAAAGAAAGCTTTAGGCAACACTGGTAAGTTTAAAGAGGGTTTAAGGGAAAAAAAAATCACCTGAAATCCCACCGCCCAGAGCTACTGTGTCCGACCACCTGGTTGACGACCCTTTAAGATAACCCCTTAGGGCCTCTGTTTACACAGGTGCCATTTTGCAGAAACTGGCTCCAGCTATTCTATAGCCTTTCTTAAAAAACAAAAATCAGCAGTCCGCTGTCAGCCTTGTTCCACGCCGAAGAATATGAATTTACATTGTCAGTTTGAAAACCATCCACTGTGCCTTTATCTCACTCGATTTATAGTTCATAATTAGATTATGAACGAATCCCCTATGAATGGACGTACAGGTTGTCTCCTGCTTTTCATCCTCACAAGAACATCCCACTAGCAGTCTCCTACAGAAGTTTCCCTTCTGCTCCCTTCTATGGAAAGCTAGCTCAGAGATGCCTGCAAGGAGAGAGGGAGAGAGAGCCGGAAAAAAAGAGAGGAGGAGGGAATTCCCTGTGGTCCAGGGGCTTAGGGGTCTCTCTGGCTTTCAACACAGGGGGCCTGGGTCAGGGAACCAGATCTCACTTGCCACAACTTACATGCCACAACTAAAAGATCCCATGTGCCACATCTAAGACCTGGTGCCGCCAAAATGAATGAATGAATAAGGAAATAAATGTGTGCTGTGCCAAGTCGGTTCAGTCATGTTTCACTCTTTGCAGTCCTATGGACTGTAGTCTGCCAGGCTCCTCTGTCCACGAGACTCCTCAGGCAAGAACACTGGAGTGGGTTACTTTGCCCTCCTCAGGGGATCTTCCTGACCCAGGGATTGACTCCATGTCTCTCACATCTCCTGCACTGGTGGGCCGGTTCTTGGCCACCAGCACCACCTTAAAAGAGGCGGAAAGAACAGAACGATGGTGTCTGGGCTTCTAAAGAGGTTCCCCAGAGGAGTTGAGGTGACAGCCTGGGTGGGCAGTGCCTGGGTAAGGGTTGCTCCAGGCCCAAGGTGGGAGGGTGGGGCCAGAAGCCTGAGGCTTGACTCAGCTGCCCTTCGCCTGATCAGAAGGCTCCAGAACCTGGATCCCTAGAGGCATGAGTCCAGCATGCCCTGCCCTCAACAGCTTAACAATAACCTGTACGTCCAAACTGTGTGGAACGCAGAGCTGGGGTGATCAGAGAGGCTGTAATGAGCTGCTCCCACGGGGTGGGGATCTGGTTGTGGAAGGCATGACTCTGCTGACACCTGTGGAAACCGGCTGAGGGTCACCAGGCAGGATAAATATATTCCAACTCTGGCCCTACCCTGCCAGCCCCAGCCCCGAGCCAAGTCCTCAGAACTCACGGCTCCAACACTTGACCTTGCTCAGAGGAGCCCAGTGTGCCCAGGGCATGCTGCCCAGGAGAGATAAGCAAAGGTAGATGGAGGGGGAGTTTCCTGGAGTCTCTATTCTGAGTCATGTGGGAATATCCTGAATACGTAAGCAGCCTATTACCACTCAACAACAATTTAAAGACAAGCCACGGCCCAGGAGAAAGATTTTCATAGCATATATCCAACAACAGCCTTGGGTCTAGAATATACAAAGAGCTCTCACAATCCATTAATAAGAAAATAGGGACTTCTCAGGACTTGCAGTGTTTAGGGCTCCGTGCTCCGTTGCAGAGGGCAGGGCTTCCATCCCCACTTGGAGAACTGAGGCCCCACATATGCTTAGTGGCTCAGTCGTGTCTGACTCTTTGCGACCCCATGGATTGTAGTCTTCCAGGCGCCTCTGTCCATGGGGATTCTCCAGGCAAGGATACTGGAGTGGGTTGCCATGCCCTCCTCCAAGGGATCTTCCCAATCCAGAGATCAAACCCAGGCCTCCCACATTGCACGCAGATTCTTTACAGTCTGAGCCACCAGAGAAGCCCAAGATCCTTCGTGGCATGGCCCAAAGAAGGAAAGGAGGAAGGAGGAGAGAGAAGGAAACTATCTGATGATGAAAAGTGGGCAAAAGACCTGAACAGACGCCTCACCTCACTGCTGTCTGGGTGACAGATAAGCATGTGAAAACATGCTCAGCATCATTCGTTGATGATCAGTTACAAATTTTTAAACAGCATTTTTGAGTCCACAACTGACCATTTCATCAGTTCTGTGAAGTTGTTAGTGGTCGTTGTTGCTATTACTATTAGTCCCATTTAATAGTGAAGAACTGGAGGCTCCTGGAAGTGAAATGACTTACCCAAGGTCAAAAACGAGACTCAGAGTCATGGAACCCCTTCCACTTAAGAGGTCTCTGTGGTTTAAGAATGTTCTAGAAGCCGACACTTCGTATCCAACTGGACAAGGTCACATTTCTCCTTTAAGTGAGGAGAGAAGACTGCACCCAGCCACATACCCTGCCATCATGGATGGACAGACCAGCTTCATAGCAGGAGGCCCTGGCACAGGGCTGGCCCCTAGGGTTGTGCAGGGCAGAATGGCTACTGAATGTCCAACAGCAGGGGCACTCACAGACTGGAAAGGCCTGCCCCGTGGACCTTCCAGAGCTGGCGTTTGGCTTCATAGGAAGGGGGCCTATCCCAGGAGCAGGTGGCTCCGATCCAGGGTCTGACACGTGGTAGCGAACCTGTAGGTTTGGCTTCCTGGCTGTGGATATGGACAGGGGTCCAATTAAAAAAACTTATTTATTTAATAATTTGGCTGTATCAGGTCTTAGCTCCGCCACACGGGATCTTTCATTGCGGCACATGGACTCTCTAGTTGCCACACACTGGCTTGGTTGCTGTAGGATATGTGGGATCTTAGTTCCTTGACCAGGGATTAAACCCATGTCCCCTGCACTATAAGGTGGATTCTCAACCGTCGGACCACCAGGGAAGTCTTTAGGGGTCTGATTTTCGTTGACTCACCTTGACTGAGAACTTCGCTCCATCCAAAGTTATGGATGGGCCCTGGTCCTGGCACTCGGCAACCCTACAGGGTGCACTGCGGGGGCTGGGGGTGCGTTCCTCAGGCTGGAGAAGGAGCAGAAGGCAAAGGATGGATCAAAGTGCCACTCCTCCGCCTTTATCCCCCCAGCTCCCCTGCCCGCCTCAGTCAGCCTCCCGCTCCAGCACTCAGCACAGTTCTCCCCCACCAGAGGCCAGTAGACAAGAGTGCAGCCTCCTTGGAGGCAGAGAAAGAGTCTAGTTAACTGTCCGTCCTTGCTTGGGTCTAGTGAAGAATGTAACGCAGAGCTCCAGGGACTGCGAAAGGCAGGCAGGCAGGCGAGACTGTTGCATAAGGAGGAGCAGGCCTGTTCTGTTGGGAGCAGAGCCCAGCCCTCTGTGTATGCTGAGCCAAGGGGTTTCCAGATGCAGACACCAAGAACAACTTCCACGTCCCTGAACAGAGTGCTGCGCTTGGAGTCACTGTTCCCATCAAAGGGCTCCGGCTTTCATTCATTCAACAAATACTTTGTTAATCATCTACTAGATGCCAGGTGCTTTACAGGTATGAACTCAGTTCTCCCAACAGCCTATTTAATTTCATGGCAGCAGCTATGAAATTAAAAGATGTTTGCTCCTTGGAAGGAAATCTATGACAATCCTAGACAGCACATTAAAAAGCAGAGACATCACTTTGCCAACAAAGGTCAAAGCTATGGTTTTTCCAGAAGTCAGGTACANTAGGTTTGGCTTCCTGGCTGTGGATATGGACAGGGGTCCAATTAAAAAAACTTATTTATTTAATAATTTGGCTGTATCAGGTCTTAGCTCCGCCACACGGGATCTTTCATTGCGGCACATGGACTCTCTAGTTGCCACACACTGGCTTGGTTGCTGTAGGATATGTGGGATCTTAGTTCCTTGACCAGGGATTAAACCCATGTCCCCTGCACTATAAGGTGGATTCTCAACCGTCGGACCACCAGGGAAGTCTTTAGGGGTCTGATTTTCGTTGACTCACCTTGACTGAGAACTTCGCTCCATCCAAAGTTATGGATGGGCCCTGGTCCTGGCACTCGGCAACCCTACAGGGTGCACTGCGGGGGCTGGGGGTGCGTTCCTCAGGCTGGAGAAGGAGCAGAAGGCAAAGGATGGATCAAAGTGCCACTCCTCCGCCTTTATCCCCCCAGCTCCCCTGCCCGCCTCAGTCAGCCTCCCGCTCCAGCACTCAGCACAGTTCTCCCCCACCAGAGGCCAGTAGACAAGAGTGCAGCCTCCTTGGAGGCAGAGAAAGAGTCTAGTTAACTGTCCGTCCTTGCTTGGGTCTAGTGAAGAATGTAACGCAGAGCTCCAGGGACTGCGAAAGGCAGGCAGGCAGGCGAGACTGTTGCATAAGGAGGAGCAGGCCTATTCTGTTGGGAGCAGAGCCCAGCCCTCTGTGTATGCTGAGCCAAGGGGTTTCCAGATGCAGACACCAAGAACAACTTCCACGTCCCTGAACAGAGTGCTGCGCTTGGAGTCACTGTTCCCATCAAAGGGCTCCGGCTTTCATTCATTCAACAAATACTTTGTTAATCATCTACTAGATGCCAGGTGCTTTACAGGTATGAACTCAGTTCTCCCAACAGCCTATTTAATTTCATGGCAGCAGCTATGAAATTAAAAGATGTTTGCTCCTTGGAAGGAAATCTATGACAATCCTAGACAGCACATTAAAAAGCAGAGACATCACTTTGCCAACAAAGGTCAAAGCTATGGTTTTTCCAGAAGTCAGGTACAGATGAGAGAGCTGGACCATAAAGAAGGCTGAGCACCAAAGAATTGATGCTTTTGAACTGTGGTGTTGGAGAAGACTCTTGAGAGTTCTTTGGACTGCAAGGAGATCCAACCAGTCCATCCTAAAAGAGGTCAGTCCTGAATATTCATTGGAAGGACTGATGCTGAAGCTGAAGCTCCAATACTTTGGCCACCTGATGCAAAGAGACGATACACAGGCAATGACCCTGATGCTGGGAAAGATTGAGGGTGGGAGGAGGAGAGGACGACAGGGGATGAGATGGTTAGATAATATCACCGACTCAAAGGACACGAATTTGAGCAAACTCCAGGAGATAGTGGAGAACAGAGGGGCCTGCAGTCCTCAGGCGTGCTGCAGTCCCTGGGGTCCCAAAGAGTCAGACACAACCTAGCTACTGAGCAAGAAGCCCAATTGGTAACCACAGTTATCCTCATTTTATAGGCAAGAAAATTGAGGCAGGGAGAGCAGTAAGGGGCAAACCTCATGGAATCTGGATTCTAGTTCTTTTATTAAAAAACAATAACAGCTGTCTTTTATTAATTTATTTTGCCCATCCCTTGGGGTATGCAAGACCTTAGTTCCCTGACCAAGGGTGGAACCCATGCCCTCTATAGTGGAAGCAGGGAGTCCCAACCACTGGACCACCAGGGAAGTGCCACGAGTCCAGGTTCTTGACCACCACACTGCAGAACCTCCCAGTAGAGAGATCAAGCCCCTGTCATCACCATGCTTAGGTTCTATGAGGACAAGACCCCCAAGTCACCTAGCAGAGCTATACTGCATGCTTGGATAGTGACAAGCGCCAGGAAGAAAAACAAAGCCATGTCTCAGATGCTGACTCGCTGTGTGCTTTCTTACAAATTGCTTCATCTTTCTGAGCCTTGGCTTTCTCATCTGCTAAAAGCAGGTCACTCACTCATCCACCCTACCCACCTGCCCAGGTTGTTGGAAGGATCAAAATGAGCTCATGGACAAAGGAGCCCTTTGTTTTCATGACTGAATCAACACCAACCCCTGACTCCATAAAATTCTCCCCCAGGAGATTCAGGTCAGCTTACCTCCTACAGAAAGACATCACTAGACTCCCCGCAGGTCCCTTTAGGAGCCAGATGACTCCAAGCCCAGTGCGATCCTTAGTGTATTTTTGTAGGCAGAAAATGATGCATGCGCTCACCTACTCTTGCTTGCCTTGTGGGCCTTCCCCAGACCAAGCACACTTACTGAAATGGAACTTTCTGGCATGCTGACCATTAACCCCCCCCCATGGATACGTCCCTGGTGGTCCAGTAGTTAAGGCTCCACGATCCCAAGGCAGGGAAAATGGGTTTGATCCTTGGTTGGGGGACTAGGGTCCCACATGCTGCATGGTGGAGCCAAATAAATCAATAAATAAAATGAAAAAAAAAAGGATTTTTCAATTTAAAAAACAAAGCTTCCCCATAAGAAAGTCAAACCACAAGAGACTATGGGGGCAGATGCTGGGTGCCCTATGTTTGCTTCAGGTCTGTTTGTCACCTGTGGGCCACCCGGTGGTAAGAGCTGACTCATTGGAAAAGACCCTAATGCTGGGAAAGATTGGGGGCAGGAGGAGAAGGGGGCGACAGAGGATGAATGGCGTCCTCTGTCTGTTGAATGGCATGGCCATCATGTCCGACGCGATGGACGCGAGTCTGAGTAAACGCTGGAAGCTGGTGATGGTCAGGGAGGCCTGGTGTGCTGCAGTCCGTGGAGCCGCAGAGTCAGACACGACTGAGCGGCTGAACAACGACAACAGCAATTTGCCACCATCACTACCCTGTGCGGTGTCCCAGGAGGCTGGCCTCCCCTGGCCTCCCAGGTCCCTGCTCTCCTCCTGGGTCCAGCTGGGTAGTGCTGTGCCAGCCCCTGAGGGCCATGCTTCCCCTCCAGCTGTATCCATGTGGGATGGCTCTTGGGTCACCTCTCTAGGGATGGCCCCTCACCGTCCTCCACTGGTTTCCCGTAACACTGCCCCAGTCAGCATGTTGTCTCTTCACCAAACTCTAGGCAGTG
Organism: Raphicerus campestris; assembly: GCA_006410735.1. Taxonomy (NCBI): domain Eukaryota; kingdom Metazoa; phylum Chordata; class Mammalia; order Artiodactyla; family Bovidae; genus Raphicerus; species Raphicerus campestris. The sequence continues at coordinate 677,603 of SJYW01028917.1, read as the reverse complement.
ACCCTACAGCGGTGTGCTCTCTCTTGCTGGGCCCCCCAGGCTGAAGAACTTCCTGTTGGGGAATATCCCTCCTCAGAGTCACAGCAGGGCAGGGGCCAGGCTCTTCTCACTGGCCCCCCACTCGTTAGCTAGAAGATGAGAATCACGAGGGAAGAAGCTGGAAGCACCCCGGGCTCTGGGTGGGGCTCTGCACTCCGAGGATGGACTCCAGGCATTGGCTGCCGGGGGAAGGGTGGAGGGGCACCCTCCTCTTTCTCTCCTGGACGTCTGGGCGCTGTCCTCAAAGGCCTCCTCCTTGCTCTTCCCAGAGAAGCTCCACTTTCATCGTTCACAAGCCAGACTTCTGCACAAAGGTCTCCCCTTTAGAGAAGCCCTGCTGCTAAAAAGATGAAAAACAACCCTGTCCGGTGAACAGACTCTGAAAAGCAGCAGGTGGGAGGGAACGGCACCTCGGCGGCAGCATTGCAGACGGCCACGCAGGGAGGAGTCTCAGCCAAGGTCTGATTTTTACCTTTGGGGAAACTGAGGCCCTGCTCAGGAGAAGTGAGGTTCATCCTCAGGTGTGAAGTATTCAGGCTGAGCGAGTGCTGGTAAAGGACCGCTTGCCAACATGATTCTTCATTGCGGGATTCCAGTTTTCAGAATCAATGACATGCTCTAGGGATCAGATGATAATAGAAAGCATATGCAAGACATTACTATGTGCTAAATAAAAGGTTCTTTGGGTCTTACGTAGTTGGTTCCCAGGCCCAAACCTAGAGAGAAAACAGGGAAATTAGCTCTGTCTTAAGTGGGTTCCTTTTTCCTTTAGGAGTGAATTCAGGGATTTCCCTAGTGGTCCAGAGGCGAAGGCTCTACGCTTCCAGCGTAGGGGGCTTGGGTTCAATCCCAGGTTGGGGAACTAAGGTCGCACAAGCTACACACAGTGTGGCCAAAAAATAAATAAATAAGAGTGAATTGAGGCATCAAACCTAAATGTAAAAGTTAAAACTGTACTACTCTTAGAAGAAAATGCTGGATAAATCTTCATGACCTTGAATTTGGCAGTGGGTTCTTAGATATGAAATCAAAGCACAGGTAGCAAAAAAAAAAAAAGATAAGTTGGACTGCCTTAAAATTAACTTTTTGGGGGTAGGGGAAGGAAGGATTGGGAGTTTGGTATTAACAGGTGCAAACCAGTCAATATATTAATAGGACTGATAAACTACAGGATCCTATTGTATAGGGTTTCCCAGATAGCTCAGTTAGTAAAGAATCCGCCTGCAATGCAAGAGACCCCAGTCCAATTCCTGGATCGGGAAGATCTGCTGAAAAAGGGATAAGCTACCCACTGCAGTATTCTTGGGCTTCCCTTGTGGCTCAACTGGTAAAGAATCCGCCTGTAATGCAGGAGACCTGGGTTCAGTCCCTGGGTTGGGAAGATCCCCTGGAGAAGGGAAAGGCTACCAACTCCAGTATTGTGGCCTGGAGAATTCCACGGACTGTATGGTCCATGGGGTCACACAGAGTCAGACACGACTGAGAGACTTTTACTTCACTCACTGTATAGCACGCTGAATTATGTTCAATGTCCTGTGATAAGCCATAATGAAAAAGAACATGGAAAGGAATATATATGTATAACTGAGTCCTTTTGCTGGACAGCAGAAATGAATGCAATGCTGTAAATCAACTACACTGCAAAAAAAATTAAGAGAGATAAATAAGAAAAATAAATCAAATTAACTTTTGTGCATCAAAGAACATTATCAAAAAACTGAAAAAGCCCACAGAGTGGGAGAAAATATTTGTAAATCATATATTTGGTAAGGGTCCAATATCTAAACTATATAAAGAACACTTTCAGCTCAACAACAGAAAGACAAACCAATTTAAAAATGAGCAAAGGACTTGACATTTTCTCTAAGAGATGCAAGTGACCAACGAGCACATGAAAAGAGGCTCAACATCATCAGGCATCAGGGGCATCTAAATAAAAACCATACTGAGATAATGGGAAAACCCATTTAGTGATGTACGTGTACTCAGTCATGTCTGACTCCTTGTGACTCCATTGACTGTAGCCCACCAGGCTCCTCTGTCCTTGGAATTCTCCAGGCAATACTGGAGTGGGTTGCCATTTCCTTCTCTAGGGGTCTTCCTGACCCAGGGATTGAACCCTGGTGTCCTGAATTGCAGGCAGATTCTTTACCACCTGAGCCACCAGGGAAGCCCAAATGTTAGCGAGGATGTGGAGAAACTGGAACCCTTGTGAACTGCTGGTGAGAAGGTGAAATGTGGAAATAGTTTGGTGATTCCTGAAAAAACTAAACATAAAATTACCAAATGGCCCAGCAATTCCATTCCTAGGTAAATATCCGAAAGAACAGAAAAGAAATACAGGTACACGTTTGTTTACAGCGGCACAATTCACAGCAGTCAAAAGGTGGAAACAAGGGACTTCCCTGGAGTCCAGAGGTTAAGGATCTGCCTTGCAATACAAGAGACATGAGTTCAATTTCTGGTCAGGGAACTAAGATCTCCCATGCTGCGGACACGCCACAACCAGAGAGCCTGAGGGCCACAGTGGAGGATCCCACGTGATGCAATGAGGATCCCATGTGCCCCAACAAAGAATTGATACAACCAAATAAAAAAATTTAAAAAATACATAAATAAAGGTGGGAACAACCCAGATGTCCATCAGTGGATGAACGGATAAAGAAACTGTGCTCCAATGATGCAAAGGATGATTATTCAGCCCCAAAAAGGAGTGAAGTGCTTAAAAGTTCATCTACAAAATGTATATGAAAGCATTATGCTAAATGAAAGAAGCCAGGCACAAAAGTCATCGTATGCCATCGTATGGTTCTACTCCTAAAATTCCTAGAAGAGGTAAAACCATAAAGACAGAGAGCAGACTGGTGACTGTCTGGGGCTGGGTGAGAAACTGTTTGATTGTTTGTAGATTTCCTTTTGAGCTGATGAAAATGTTTTCAAACTGTTAATAGATGGAGGTGGTAAGCAGCTACGGAACAAAATTTGAGAATATACTAAATGCCACTGAGTTAGTTACTTAAAATGGTTAATTTTATGTTACATTAATTTTTTTTATCAATTAAAAGAATAGTGAATTAGGGATCAGAGGGTGGGGAGGGTGATTGCAGATGCCAAGATTACATTCCCTGGGGAAGTTTCTCCCTCCAGACCCAGAGGCTGTCTCTGGGCTTGAGAAAGGCACAAAGGACTCCTGCTGTGTTTAGTGTCTCTGACTCTTTGCGACCTGGACCTGACCTCGTGGACTGTAGCCCTCCAGGCTCCTCTGTCCATGGGGAATACTGGAGTGGGTTGCCATGCCCTCCCCTAGGGAATCTTCTCAACCCAGAGATTAAACCCAGGTCTCCTGCATTACAGGCAGATTCTTTACCATCTTAGCCACCAGGGAAGGACTCTTAAGGTCCTTCCATCCTCTTTTATGGATGGAAAAGACAAACCCTGAGAAGACAGGGACTTGCTCAAGGCCTGGAGAGCAAGGAAAACCACAGAAGAATTAGAGGTAAAGATTCGGAACTCAAAGCTGTCATTGTACCATGGTGCCCTGTGGGCTCTGCTGGCCATGGTGGGCTGGAGGGGGGCCACAGCCGTGATCAGATGAGGGAAGTCCAAGCTCACACTTCTGGCCTGAGCATATGAAGGGGACAGTCATCAACCAGCTGTTACCCAGGCTTATCCATGCCCAAGGCCTTGTATGAGCCTACCCACGCCTTCTTCCTTGAGGGTAAGCCCCCTGCATGGTGCAATTACAGTTTTAAGAGGAAAACTCATTAGCCAGCTCTTTGATTTCTGCCCGCAGCCTACATCCCTGGGCTGAGGTCATCAGTTTTCCCACAAGGGCAATGGGGGATTCTCTGATCCCCTGCGGAGGGACCCGGGAGCATCCAGTCAAGCCCTGGAAGGGGAGGCCTGCTGAGCCCACTGGAGCCCTGGAGGGGTTTTTCTTCTTTTTAAAGTTTTGCTGGCTCAGACCTGCTGGGCAGGTATAAAAGAGAAAGGCCAGCCTCTGGGGGGCACCCAGTCTCTTCCAGTGCGGTCTCAGATGAGTACCACAAAGGGGACTGGGGGAGGTGGGGAATGGGGAAGGGGTGCCGTGGAGAAGCCACCCAAGGAAAGGAGATGTAACAATGAGAGATTCGCAATGGGGAGCGGGGAGGAGGCATTTCTTGAGGGGCTGCAGAGTGGGCACATCACTCAATGCTCCCAGGGCTCTGGACCTAGGGGACAGGAGACAGCTGTCTCGTTCCACAGCGAGACAGGAGCAGAGGGGCTTGAACCCAGATCAGCCCCACTCCACTGCACCATCAGGCTCCCCCCAGGGGGTGGAGGGGGTGTTGGACTCGAGCTGGGTTCAATCCCCGCCACCCACTTCCCACACTCTGCAATGCATCTCTCCTCCTCTTAAGACACTTTAAGTGTTTGCATCCCATGCACTGAAATTTTTCTCCATTTTGTGGTTTGTGGTTTTGAAAAATGGGTCTTGTTATCAAAGATGCCTGAGAAAAGCCGTTGTCTGGGAGGCAGGGAACAGGAGTTGTTTAGATGCAGGGAGCCCTGGGAGATGCAGTCACCACCGAGCAGGAGGCCGGTGGATCCTGAGAGGGGCGGTTCCTGGAGTCAGAGGCCTGCACGGCTCTCAGGGTTCCTAGTTCCAGGGATCTGCGCCCCAGGCCACCAGGCTAGGACAAGGGCCGCCTGTGGTTTGCGGCAAAACCACCATTAAAAAAAAAATACAAGCAACTTAATTGGAATAAACAAAGGAGAATTTCTGGCCCCTCCTCCCTAATTAGGACGATTGAAAAGGAACCCAGCACAGAACCCAGCTCAGAGACAGAAGTAGTCTTCTGTTTTCAAGACAAATCTAATGCATTTTAAAAATCTGACCTAGCGGATACTTGCATTTTCTTTTCATGTGGATTTTGGTCTCATCTCCCTGGTGACTTCCGTCTATGTCCATCAGAACCTCTGAAATGAGACCGTAGAAAGGCAGTGCGATCGTGCCGCCAGGGACAGCAAATGGCAAGAGGAAGTTTATGCTGAGACAGCGTATCTTCCAGAAAGGGGGTGGGGGATGCCCAGCGAGGCCGCTGAGCTGCCCAGGGTGACTGTGGCAGAGCTAAGAGTCTGGTCTCCTAGATGCTGGAGGAAGACTGTCCAAAGCTACCAGGGACCTTCCCAGCCCCACGCTCTCCACCAGAGATGGGCCTCTGGGGGGATAGGGTAGGGTTCCTGCCCTGGGCTTGGGGGTCTTCAGCAGGAGAACAGTTGCATCATGATGTTCACCACCTGTACCCGAAATGTACCATTTCCTCCCCCTCTTTAACAGAGGTGACAAGTCACAGTCATATTAGCAGTACCTGTGACTTGACAAATCATTGCTGACAAGCGATGGAAATCACCAATATTTTCATGTAACACAGTTACTGCAGAGAGCTCAAAAGATTGTTAATTCTCACGGCTGCTTTAAAACGAAAGTTACTAGCCCGGCTGTTGTAGCCACATTCCGGGAAACAAACTCACTCAGGACAGTGCAGACAGTGGAGTGCAGTTTATTACACGGGTGGGCCCAAGGCAGAGCCTCCTCCTAGCCAAGGACCCCGACCAGTTTCTGTGAAAACCTTACATACCCTAAGTGTACACGGTTCCCTGAAACTAGTCTGAACAAAGGAAAGAGAAAGATACAATCAAAGTTAATCCGTGATCACATGCCTTAAGCCTAGGTAGTTCACAGTGGACAGTTATCAACAGGCCTGCGGTCACACCCCAACAAGCATAATAGAATGTCTGATTCTATTCGGTTCTGTCACATGAGCGTGTGCGCCTCGGTTTTTGTCTTGTCACAACAAAGATTTGGAGGTACGGACATTAAAGCCCCCTCGGCGTGTCACAGCTCTCGGGTCTTGGATAGACCATGTTATAGCTCTCAGGTCTTGAAAGGACCCTGTTATAGCTCTTAGACAAATCAGTGTTACAGCTCTATTTTATTTAGAAGATAACAGGAAAATCCATCTTCGAGGCGTGAGGGTGTGTCGATCCAAAGACGCGAAGAGAAGAGCGCCCCAGCACGCGTGGTGGAGGTGGGGGAGAGAGCCAGCTTTGGCTCCTCTTTTCATATGGTTTTCTCTCCCTGGGCCTGTCCTATGTAAACTGGGCCAGCCAGGAGTGTTGTTTGTTTTCCCTGAGGTCCTCACTCCAGTCCTCGGACCTTCCTTTGTTCTATTTTCCCGGGCTTTTCCCTTCCTTGCCTTTTAGCCATTGCCATTTTGGACTCCTTTTCCCTATTCTACCTACCTAACAGTTACACAGATAATTAGGTATTCTTTAGGCAATGGAGAGCCCTGGGGCTCTTCCTTCTGGGAGCCAGATTTTCCAGTCGGTAGGTGGTTTCCATAGATAGTGGGCATATAGCTCAAAGTCCACAGTCCTGTCCAAGATAGAGTCCTGCTTTTAAGATGGAGCCTGTTCTGCTTCCTCCTTCACTATTAGATCATGTTATCTGATACCTTCATAAAGAAGTGCGTGTATTGCCGTATCATGCATATTTAATACTGTGTTCATTACACTTCGATGTCATTTGTTTCCTTGGTGATCTTATTCATTTTATTACCTGAATTTAAACTTTTGTCTAATGAGAGCACAGACATCACCAGATGGACAAAGAGGTCAGTGGTCCATAAAGGCACAGGACCCCTGATACCCCTTCTCTCATTTTCATTTTCTGTGAAATGGACCAGCTTAAGGGTTGGGGAACCCAGGCTTCAGTCAGAACTCTCTTACCTGGACACCACACTGAGGTGAGAAGAGGAGAAAGCGTCTGGCTTTGCCCCCATCACTTTCCTATCCTGGCTTGGCCTGTTTTGGAAAATCTGGCAGGGAATGCTGGAGCTCCCCCAAGGATACCTCAGTGCAGTAGGGGTCCAGGAGCACCACTTTGAGAGCCTCCGTCTCCAGCTTAAAGGGGAAGGCTGTCCCCTTGGCTTGAGAACAGCACTTCTGGCAAAGGGGCTCAGAACCACCTGCTCCCCAAACCTTCAAGAAGGTCCTTCATTTACCCTCAAGACAGCCTGGGATGCCCCTGACTTCTATTTTTGCTACTGAAAGTCCCCAGTCGTCTGCCTTCCTGAGAGACTGTTTGCATTTGGTGGAAACCCCAGCCTTGACTCTGGGCTGGCCTCATCTTAGAAAAGATAATCACTGAGCTGGGGCAGTTACTCAGCACCAGGGACTCACTTAGCATCTGGTAAAGCCTGCAGTTCTCTGCTCAGGTTAGTGTTTTTAAATGCACAAAATAAACTGTGTAGGGTCACACAGGAAACCAGGGGTATTAAAATTCAGTTATCAAAATATTTTAAAAAATCAGTTTGTGATATAGCATTTCACAGTACTTTACTGTTAGTAGATTTAAATAATAACTTCTAACTGAGGGTCCCATGAGACCATCATTTCAAAGCTGAGATGAGTGTAAGTCATATTTAGAGATGCCTGCAGCCATGCTACCGTGAAAGGAGAATAGCTGCGATTTCTGTTGGGGAAAGGCCACAGTAGAGCAGGACTGTGCTGGTTGTGGCCTCTGCTCAGACCTTACGGGAAAATGAAAACCAAACGGTAATTGTTTTCTCGTCCCATCTCATGGTTAAAAGTCCACGCTTTAACCTCCTTTGGTCTCTATCTTCTCCTCCATAACATCAAATCCCTGGACTCTACCTCACAGCCTTAGTGTGGGGGCATATGGAACCACTGATTCAGAAGCGTTGTGTGGTGGCTGGAGGTACACAACTCTGAGGAGTTATCAGTTTATTTGTTATTCTCAGTGGTATGTGTGTCCTTAGTCACTCCGTCATGCTGGACTCTTTGCAACCCAGTGGACTGTAGCCCACCAGGCTCCTCTGTTCATGGGATTTTCCCAGCAAGAATACTGGAGTGGGTGGCCACTTCCTACTCCAGGGATTCTTCCTGACCCCTGCCTCTTGCATCTCCTGCATTGGCAGGTAGATTCTTTACCACTAGCACCACCTGGGGAGCCATTATTCTTGGTTATTAAGACCTAATAGCACCAAGACAATGAAAGTGACCTGAGAGAAGCAGCCCCAGCCTGTACAACAGTCTTGGAAACCATCCTCTTTTTCCTCCAGCACCCAGGGACGCCTGGGCTCTCACTGGTGTTTCTTTCCTGCTCCTCCCTCAGCTGAGCCACGATGCCCCGTGCATACAAAGGTGAATGTGGGGCTAATGTGGACCAGATGCCCTTCCTGGAACCTCCCAATAAGGGGAGGATCGAAGCCATGAACCAGCCCTATGACATCTAGAGGTCCCGCTGGGTCAAGGATGAGAAGGAGGGCTTCATCGCTGGGGAGAGCCAGTCTGAACAGGGTGACCAAGTCACCATGAAGACGATCACCAACAAGCTGGCTGGGAAATGACCATCAGGATGAAACTGAGCTTTAGGAGTGGTGGACCCCCAGGACTCAAGAGGCGGGGTGGCAAGAAGAGCTGATGCTCCTGAGTCCTCTGTGCTGGGTTCAAGTGCAGACTCAACGACACTCAACCTGTGGGGCCCTAAGCAAAACACTCTTCCTCTCAGACTTTTGGTTTTCTTACAGTATAGATTCCAATGTGATGTGACATGGAAGTATTCTGTATGCTCTGTGAAACAGTGAATGTGTGGAAGAGATCATAACGAGAGTTGCGTGTGTGTGAGCGCTTAGTCGTGTCCAACTGACTCTTTGCTACCGCATGGACTGTAGCCTGCCAGGCTCCTCTGTCCATGGGATTCTCCAGGCAAGAGTACTGAGTGGGTTGCCATGCCCTCCTCCAGGGGATCTTCCTGGCCCAGAGATCAAACTTGCATCTCCTACAGCTCCTGCTTTGGCAGGCAGACTTTTTACCACCTAAGCCCCTTGGGAAGCCCATCATGAGAGTTACTTATCTTTAACGCCCCAGACAGCTCGTGTGTGGAATCAATTTTCTGAGAGTGAGGAGGAGCATCCCAACAAGAGTGAGAAGGAGCATCCCATCCATCGGGAAATTGCGTTATGTGCCCATGCTGGTGTGAGGACTGTGAGACAGGACCTGGAATAATACCCTGGGCAACCCAGGTGAGCTCTCCAGTGTCGTGAGCTACAGATGGTGGCACCGAGCCCGTTGCTGCATGGTGGTGCTGAGCTGGGGCTGCCTTACCCTGGCTTGTAAGGATCCACCCCTAAACATTCAGGGGCTTTGCAGGTGGTCGTTAAACCTTTGGCATCCTGGTGTCAGCCAGGGTGGAAATGACAAAAGGTGCAAACCATGGATTTTTCCCCGTATAGATGGTTTACTAGCACAGCTCTCTCTGTGGTCCATAGAGTATCCAGCTACAAGGATTGACTTCAGAGAGTGGCTAGAAAATTTGGTTTAGGAGACCCCTCACTTGGGGCACACTCCTGGGGAGACGCTGGATATTTTTCTTAATCCTTTTAATAACCTTATGGTAGTAGGATGTATGAACCCTGGTTTGCAGAAGATTAAAGAGATTTTAGGTAACTTGTCTGCAGCCACAAAGACAGTGAATGATGAATTCAGATTCAAAGCTTGCTGGATTTGGACTCACAGAGAACAAACTTAGGGTTGCCAGGTACAAGAGTAGGGGGAAGAGACAGGGAGTTTGGGATTGACATCTACACTCTGCTGTGTTTAAAACAGATGATAAACAAGGTAGGTCCTACTATACAGCACAGGGAACTCTGCTCAGTGTTACATGGCAGCCTGGATGGGAGGAGAGTTTAGGGAAGAATGGATACATGTATATGTGTGGCTGAGTCCTTTTGCCATCCACTTGAAACCATCACAATATTGTCAATTGGCTATACTCCAATATAAAATTAAAAGTTAAAAAAATAAAACTGATAAATCTAGGAAAAAAAAAAAAAGAACACACAAAGCTTACTATATCTGGCTCCAACGTCCATGCCCCTTCTATAGCATCACCTCATCTTCCATGTGGACTGTAGGGGGTGGGGAGGGCATGGGATCAGCACTTGGTTAATTTCAAGGATAAGGGTACAGAGACCTTCCAGGATCAGAACTTGCAATATCTAAGCTTTACTCTGTGCCTCACCCCTCTTTGAGAGGAGTGGCCACAGGAAAACCAAGGCTACAGCTGGGGTCCAGTGGGTTTGAATAAGAAAGTCAAGATTAACATGCAGGAGAAGCATCCTTCTCAGAAGGGCAGAGCACTGCAGTGTTGCCAGGAATGATGGATGATGAGAGCAAAGCTCCAGAGGCCCCAGTTTGGGTACAGTTTAAGGACAACACAACTTCTGGGAGCATCTGCAGTAGACACGCGTATAGCCGGGTTTAGGACAGAACAGATCGACTCATCTGGCTCTTAATGATAAAGCCACAGAACTCCATTTCTCTGCTGGGGCTGAAAGACAAGTGTTTGCCTGTGGGCGAGGCCCAGAGATCAGGAAACTACCAGAAATGGACCCTGAATGAAATCTAGCTGTATTTACTGTGGGCGTGGTGACCGTTACTGGGTGTATTTTCCAGAACCATCAAGATTTCAAATTATCTGCCTGTTGAACTCATAAATTATTGAAAGTCCTAGAAATCCCAGTAGGTGTTTGAGCCTCACATCTCAGGCTTCAGGCAGCGGAAAGATATTTGTTTTCTCAATCACGTGTCTTGAGCTTTGGTCCCAGATGCTGCCACATTAGAGCTGGTGCTAGTTTTCATTTACAGCGGAAAAGCTGGGGTGCAGAGTGGGGATGCGAATTTGTTGTATTCTTTTTACCTTAAAATATATATGTCTCATCATTGTTGGTTTTTTGTGGGGTTTTTGGTCTTATTTGCTAGCTTGCTTTCAATTTTATCCTTCAAGGTGGTTTAGTGGGAGCAGGGGAATGTCTTCTTTTAATGGGAACGTTCACTGCTGTTTAGAAACCACCACTAATTCTCAAGGCAGAGGGCAAGAGTCACATCTCTGCACAGGGGCCCTGGGATCAATGAGCAAGTTCACCTACCAGAATGGACTTGGCTGAAAGAGAAGCACTGGTCAGAGATGGTCTGAATATAGGGAGGGAACATCAAGGTCTTTTTACTTGGTGCCACTTCAGTCCATATAATCCTCCCAGCAACCAGCCAAGGAAGCCACTGTCGTCCCTACTTCAGAGGGGAGACACCTAGAGCTCAGAGGGCCCTGGATGTTCCTCCCCGTCCCAAGTCGATGGGATGTGGCTGCACCGGGAGTTGGACCCACTGATCCAGTTTTTTCTTGACGCCGGAGAGCGGGTGGTACTCTGCCCGATGCTGCCGTGGGGTTGAGACAGTACTGTGTCCTGATGCATGTGCTGTGTTTTGACCCTCAGACGCTCATCGTGATGAAACATGACCTCCAGCAAATAGATGAACCCTCCCCAGTTCTACCAAGCCAGCGACATGGCGGACATGACCTTCCTGAACGAGGCCAGCGTCCTGGACTATCTGCGTCAATGCTACATCAACACGAGGATCTATGTAAGTGTCAGGGCCAGGGGAGGGGGCGGAGGGAGTGGCTGCAGTTCTTCGGCCCCTCTCCTCCCTAACAACCCATGCATGTTATGTCTGGGACAAGGGCAGAGGGGCCATGCTTTTGACGGATCAGAACTTCCACCTCGAGGCTTTGGCACCTCAGTGATGGTATGACCTCTGTGGGCAGCTGACACACCCTTTGCTGAGGCTGTCATCCAGAAGTGCTCCTCCTGACCCCATCCCAGCAAACCCTCCAATCAAATCATCATTTCCCCCAGTGACGCCATACGGCTTCATTAAATGTCTTTCCCTGTCCGCCCATCCATCTTCCATCCATCCATTCACCTCTCCTTTCCCACCATTCTTCCATCTTTCATTTCTCCCTTCTATCCACCCATCCAACCATTCATTCATTCAACAAGTACTTTGCTAGGATCAGCACAGTGAGTTACCATAGGTCCCTTAACCGTCTTAGAAATCCTAAGACTTCCCAAAGGTGCTAGAGGCTAAACTCAAAATTGGGATATAAGGAAGTTTATGTGTCTGCCTCTCTAGATGTCTTTACCAGAAAGGAAAGAGACACTCTGGAAGGACTGGGTGAGCTGGGGCCCCACTTCCAGGTCAGGGGACTTCCCTTCCCTGGGTTTTGGTGACAGTCAAGAGAGCTGCCGCTTGCTTCTTCCCCTTGCCCTATCTCAATACTGTTTCAGTTCCAGATTCAGAACTTCGGCAGCACCAGAGCTACAGGTGATGCTGGAGGATCTCTGGAAAGCTCTTGGGGTCATTTGCTGGGGCCACAGGCTGGTGGGGCATCACTGGATTTCACTCTGGGAAGAGCCACGTCTGCAGCCTGGCTGAGCCTTGAGCTTGGGGGGGGAAATGTCTGTGTGGGCTCAAGGCCAAGCTCAGGGCCTGGGCTTGCTCAGAGCTCCCCTGCAGCTGAGCCCTTGCTCCCAAGGGTGGCCACACCACGATTCTGGGCTAAGGAACTGCAGGCTCTGTGGAGAGTGGCCTGAGGGACCAGGGCAGGAGTCTCCTCTTAAATCCAAACGCCTCGATTGAACCACTGACTGAAAACCTGGGGTAGGCAGGGCAGCCGCCCTCTCGTATCCCTCCAGCAAGGGTTGGGGGGGCCTCTCCTTTTCACTCTGGCCCAAACAGGGACAGAACTCGCTTCTGGTCTGCTCTCTCTGCCCCACCCCAACCCCCAAGACAGCTGGAGGGAAAGAGCGACTCAGTGGCTGGATCCCGGTTGAGACACAGTGCGTCATCCTCTTACGTCTTTACGTGGGTTCTCTGCCTCTTCTCTTTGCTCCTCTTTCTTTGGGTTGCTTTCTATTTAATAAGGTTCCTTTTCAAAATGCAATATAATGCAGCTCTGCTAAGGAGAAGCTGGGGGTGTGTATCCCCACTTGGACCAAAATGGAAACTTTTTGAGTTGACATGAAAAAAGGCAGAGAGTGGAGGTGCAAGGGGTCAGTGTGAATGTCCACCAGGAGAAGTCTGGGACCCATGGATTTGGCCATTTTCTGCCCTCACTTATTCTGCCCTCAAATCATTTCTTTCACTACTTCATTGGTTTTTCTAATTTTTTTTTAAATGGGATGATTTCCTGAAAAATTTGCCATAGGGTAAAAGAGTATGTTCTTAAGAGTAGACCAATCCCTATTGCCCACCAGCTGGTGGATTGTGTCCATGAAGTAAGAACTCCGTGAACTGTCGTGGAAAACCTCCCCCATGAAGTAAATCCAAAAATCAAGATATAAAAGAGTATCATGTATCATTTCCATGTGAAATCTAAAATACGACAGAAATGAACATGTCTATGAAACAGAATGCAACTCACAGACATAGAGAACAGACTTGTAGTTGTCAAAGGGGATGGGTACGGGGTGGGACAGGGAAGGAGCACGACGGGGATTAGCACATGCAAGCTATTATCTATAGGATGGCTTAACAACGCGTTTCTACTGGACGGTATAGATAACTATATTCAATATTCTGTGATAACCATAATGGAAAAGATGATGGAAAAGAATATATATGTATAACTGAATCACTTTGCCGTACAGCGGAAATGAACACAACATTGTAAATCAACCACACTTCAAAAAAGCTTTTTTCAGTTAAAAAAATAAAAAAGAATCAGTATCATAGAAAATGATCGTTTGCTCTAAGAACAAGGTGAGGGGACAAGAACGTATCTCTGGGTTTGTTTGTATACTACGAGAAGTGGATATTAGACACCAGCACAGTGCATCCTTCTGGGAGGAGGGGGCGGGCGCTGAGCAGCTGGGGGACTTTTTGCTGCCTATTTGTCCATAGAAACGATTATGTTATCAAGTCAGATACTGGGGTTGGCCAAAAAGATCGTTCTGGTTTTTCCATAGGATGTTACCAAAAACCCCTAATGAAATTTTGGCCAACCCAATAATTAAACCAAAAGAAAATGAAACAGATACATATTAAAGAGAAGCCTGGTTTTACCTACTGGATAGACTCAGACATAGATTCTGGCCTNGACTACTTCATTGGTTTTTCTAATTTTTTTTTAAATGGGATGATTTCCTGAAAAATTTGCCATAGGGTAAAAGAGTATGTTCTTAAGAGTAGACCAATCCCTATTGCCCACCAGCTGGTGGATTGTGTCCATGAAGTAAGAACTCCGTGAACTGTCGTGGAAAACCTCCCCCATGAAGTAAATCCAAAAATCAAGATATAAAAGAGTATCATGTATCATTTCCATGTGAAATCTAAAATACGACAGAAATGAACATGTCTATGAAACAGAATGCAACTCACAGACATAGAGAACAGACTTGTAGTTGTCAAAGGGGATGGGTACGGGGTGGGACAGGGAAGGAGCACGACGGGGATTAGCACATGCAAGCTATTATCTATAGGATGGCTTAACAACGCGTTTCTACTGGACGGTATAGATAACTATATTCAATATTCTGTGATAACCATAATGGAAAAGATGATGGAAAAGAATATATATGTATAACTGAATCACTTTGCCGTACAGCGGAAATGAACACAACATTGTAAATCAACCACACTTCAAAAAAGCTTTTTTCAGTTAAAAAAATAAAAAAGAATCAGTATCATAGAAAATGATCGTTTGCTCTAAGAACAAGGTGAGGGGACAAGAACGTATCTCTGGGTTTGTTTGTATACTACGAGAAGTGGATATTAGACACCAGCACAGTGCATCCTTCTGGGAGGAGGGGGCGGGCGCTGAGCAGCTGGGGGACTTTTTGCTGCCTATTTGTCCATAGAAACGATTATGTTATCAAGTCAGATACTGGGGTTGGCCAAAAAGATCGTTCTGGTTTTTCCATAGGATGTTACCAAAAACCCCTAATGAAATTTTGGCCAACCCAATAATTAAACCAAAAGAAAATGAAACAGATACATATTAAAGAGAAGCCTGGTTTTACCTACTGGATAGACTCAGACATAGATTCTGGCCTCAGAGAGAGCATCACGGAATCTTTCCAGGCTGGCAGGATGCTCCAGCCAGGATACTCTGTGATGGGCTGGGGTCCAGGGGAAGAGAGTGTTGGGAGAAGGGCCAGCTAATCTTCTTCCTTTCCTCTCACCAGACCTACTCGGGCTTGTTCTGCTTAACACTCCAGCCCCTACCAGTGGCTGCCCATCCATGGGGCCCACGTGGTCAACATGTAGAAAGGCAAGAAGCATGCATGCAGATGTTACCCCATCTCTTCCCCATTTCAGACAGCACCCACTACAACAGGCTCATGGGTGCGTGTGGTGGTGGAGATAGGAGGGGGCCGCCAGCGGAGTCATGGCAGGGCTAGAAAAAACCCTTTGCCGCTGGAGCCCCAAATGCATAAGACGCGCGTGCTGCCCAGTGCCAACCTTGATCCCGCATCACCCACTGAAGATTTTTTTTTAAAATATTGCTCGGTGAGTGCACTTGCTAAGTACCAACGCTACCTCACACCCCGTCTCATTTAAGCACCACAAAAACATGGGATAACAAGCTAAATAATGCCCAGAACTCAAATCAACCCTTAACCATTCCTTACGCCATCTTCACCCTACAGTACAGAGTGATTTTTATTAATGCTACTGTTTATCTTTATGTTGCTTATGACTAGGCAGTTTTCTGGGATGGGGCTGGTAAATTCTTGGGCCCTTCGGCAAGGATGTGGGCTGCAGCGGCAGGCATGTAACCTTGGACCTGACGGGATCCTAGCTCTTCTTCGTCTGTGGGTCACTGCAGCAATGTTGCAAGCTGGGCAGGATGCAGGGAGATGCAGGTGGCATGGCTAGGGTGATGCCAAATGTTGAGTTTCTAAGTGTTTTTTAATTACATCTTCCTGTTGACAG
The DNA here is from genome assembly GCA_006410735.1 of Raphicerus campestris. Taxonomy (NCBI): domain Eukaryota; kingdom Metazoa; phylum Chordata; class Mammalia; order Artiodactyla; family Bovidae; genus Raphicerus; species Raphicerus campestris. Next base: position 661,724 of record SJYW01028917.1, on the reverse strand, counting down.
GTCCCTCCCTACAGAGTGTGAAAATCAGTCTATGCTAATCACATAAGTGTCGCTCCTACCTCTCAGTCTATAGATATGTAATTAGGTCTGTGTCTTACACATGTAATTAAGCCTTCTTATAATTAATTGAGGGGACTTTGTATGGAAATCTGCAGGCTGCGAATGAGTAGGCTTAGCAGAGTAAGGCTGCGTCTGCTAAACTGAGTCGAGGCGAGGGGTTTCAGGGCCCAAGTCTCCTCCTGCCCCACCCTGTCTGCCCTGATGGCTGAGATGTGAAGACGCCCAGCCTGGACCTTTCATCGCTTTGCCTCTCTGCAGCCACTCCCCTCTCTGCCCTTCATTTGTCTGCTCCCGCTCTCCACCTGCAGTGGAGAATCTGGTGCCGGCAAGACCGAGAACACGAAAAAAGTCATCCAGTACTTTGGCGACATCGGAGGAACTGGCAAACAGTCCTCAGATGGAAAGGTAGGGCTGTAAGGGACACTTGGGGCCTCTGGGTCCACATAGCAGAACCCTGTGACCCTCACAGCTGCTCTCTGGGTCAGGGCCACTTTGCAGATGAGGAGATGGGAGCTGAGAGATAAGTGACTTGGGCAGAGTCCCATAGAGAGAAGGTGGCTGCAGATCAGATCTGGCCCACTGGACAGACTCTGATGCCCCAGGCCATGTCTGCCCCTAGAAGTGCTGTGCCAGAGCGCCTTGTGCTTGGCAGGGGAGAGAGGGCACCACCAGCTCCTGCTTAAGCTGCTTCTGCGGGCCCTGGCAGCCCCACGGCTCAGGGAGCACTAGCTGGGCCAGTGGCAACTGTAAAAAGCCAACAGAGGGGAAAGGAAGACTTTGGAGGAGCACCAGGGGTGCCCAGGGAAGAGTTTCTAGGTTCACATAGGAGTCTCTCCACCAAGAGCAAAGGAGAGAAACAGCAGCTAAGAATTAAGGCCTGTCATCTGGCAGGGGGGCTCCGGCAGGGGCTGCAGGGGGGCAGTCCTCAGGCGGTGGCCCTCCTCCCAGGTCCCCTCCAGTCCTGCTCTCCCCGCCTCCCCAAGGCCGTGCCCCTCCTGCGTTCCTGGCACATACACCACTGCCGTTTGAACGCCCTGGCTTCCCAGGCAGCAGCTGACAGGCCAGTCCATCTTGTGTTTCTCTCTGGGCCAGGGGTCCCCGGAGGATCAAATCATCCAGACAGCCCTGTGCTGGAGGCGCCAGAAAACAGCAGCTCCGACCGCTTCATCAGTGTGACGGTGGCAGGGTGGCCCCAGGGTGGCGGGACAGGCTTTGCCACCCCACCCCAAGCGAGGAGATCAGGGCTGACTGACACTCACCAAAGGGATGACCCAAGTCCCAGCAACTCCTTCCCAGAGACTGTTATCGGTCAGGAACTTCCCTGGCGGTCCAGCGGTTAAGATGCCACACTGCCAATGCAGGGGATGTAGGATCAATCCCTGGTCGGGGAGCTAAGACCCCCCCACAAGTCATGTGGCACAGCCCCAAAATATTAATAAATAAAGTGGTTCATAATAAATAATGCTTTAAAAAACAAACAAAAAGAGTCCAGTTCAGGATTTGAATCCAGGGGCTTGAGTGCAGAGAAGTGAGCACACGGTGATGGAAGGACCAAGAAGTCAAAACAGGAACTCAGAGATCACAGCGGCTGGAGGTTGATCCCCCCACCCCAGCCGGGGGCCCCAGGGCTGGCGGGCTGCGGGAGAGGCGCTGTGCCCAGGGCCCTGGTGGCCCTGAAGCCTGTCTGGTGGGAGCTGGGTCATGGATGGAACTCAGCAGATCTGCTGTGCCTTTCCCTACTGACTTCCTGTCTCCTGCTGGGGCCTCTCACTGCCTGGGGAAGAGAGCTGGACGGGGAGGAGGTGAGGATAAAAGGTGATGGAGATACCGAGACTCCTGTTCCAGGAGAGTTTGTCCTTGACTGATCTGGCGTCTCTCCATAAGGAGGCATAGCACAGCGCCCTCTATGTGCCAGTCAGCTCAGCTGCTCAGTCGTGTCTGACTCTTGGTGACCCCATGGACTGCAGCACGCCAGGCCTCCCTGTTTATTGCCAACCCCTGGAGCTTACTCAGACTCGTGCCCATTGTGTCAGTGATGCCAACCAACCATCTCATCCTCTGTCGTCCCCTTTCTCCTCCTGCCTTCAATCTTTCCCAGCGTCAGGGTCTTTTCTAATGAGTCATTTCTTCGCATCAGGTGGCCAAAGTATTGGAGCTTCAGCTTCAGCATCCGTCCTTTCAGTGAATATTCAGGACTGACAACTCCCACCACGTCTGCCTAGGGTGGAATTCCAGAGAGTTCTAGTCTCTCCTGCAGGGCACCCCTCTGCTCCATTAGATGCCCCCAAACTGCAGGCTACCCCCAGAACCTAGGTTTAGCTCCAAGACCTGTCCACTTCTTTCTCTGCCTGTCGAAGTGGGGAACCACAACTCCACGTCCAGCCACCTCTGGCCCAGTCACCTTCCTGCAGTGCCCTTAGAATTCGGGGTGGTGGCGGAGGGCAGGGAGGGCCAATGAGTGACCGCAGCCAGTGAGTGATCGGGTGGCAAGCTTGGTCTGGAGAGCCACACGTGCTCCCTCATGACCCTCCCCGCCCAGGGCAAGTTCATCCAGATCCGCTCTGGAACTACCGGCAAGCTGGCAGGAGCTGACGTCGAGAGCTGGGAGTCAGGCATTTTTCAGAGGGTTCTTGGGGGCAGGACCAGCTACTGTTAGGGGGTGCAGTGCACAGTGAAAGCACGGGCCCCTTGTTTCAAAAGTACTGAGAATTTCCAAACAGCAGCAGAGGGACTCAAGCGTGGGGCCCTGCTGAGCACAGCCTGGATCACACGCGGGAGGTCAGCCCTACTCCCAGGGCCCCCACCCTCAGGAGCCAGCCCCCTGCCCCGACTATGGGTCTAGGGGAGAGGGAAGAGGACCCATGCCTGGACGTGGCACTGGGCTTTATGGGAAGGGGAGCCCTGCATGCCACGGAGAAGGGGCTGAACTCACGGGCACACTGGCTTCCTCTTTTCCAGATCTCTTGGAGAAATCTCGTGTCATCTCACAGCAAGCAGACAAGAGGAGCTACCACACTTTCTACCACATTCTAACAGGAAGCCTGAGCTTGTCGGTAAAGATCTTCACATCTCTCTCATTGTCTCTTAACTGCTTTTCCACTATTTCCAGTAACAAAAGAATTTCCTGTGTGTGGAGGGGTTCTGTGGTTCTGCACAAATCTGTTTAGTTGAGAATTATGTGAAGAGGTTACAGGGAAGTTTCTCCAAGTTCTACTCACATCCACCTTCACAATAGCCTATGAGTCTTCACACCATTGCTAGCCCATTTCACAGATGGGGCTTTGAGATGTCATGGTTGAGATACAGACCTAGGGTATAGGATTTTAGATCCACCTGCCTTCTCCCCTGACTCCTTGTTTGGGTTTCCCAAGTGACTCAGTAGTGAAGAATCTGCCTGCCAATTCAGGAGACACAGAAAACGCAGGTTCAGTCCCTGGGTTGGGAAGATCCCCTGCAAAAGCAAATGGCCAGCCCACTCCACTTCATGGACAGAGGAGCCTGACAGGCTACAGTCCATGGGGTCACAAAGAGTCAAACACAACTGAGCAACTGAGCACGCGTACATGCCTTCCATATCTTGGGCAGACAGCAGCCGAGAGGTCAGCCCGGGACCACTGCATGTGGACATAGTCCTGTGCACAGTTCAGCAAGCAGACGGCATTCATGCCCTTGTGGATGCCCTTGTGCAGGCAACAACCTCCTCAACTGTCCATGGCAGACCTGCTCAGAATCTAAGGTCCAGAGAGAGATGAAGACTCAGTCTTCCACATACACACCTCTTTTCCCAGCCAGAGACAAGGGCACTGAATACCACCCCTACCTACACACATGGGTTTTATTTGTGTTGGAAACAGTGTACTTTTTAATTAATATATGCCATTTTGAAATTGGAAGGTGTCACATAAAAGCCAAACTTCTGGTTTCTCTGGAATAGTAGGACATCCGGTAGGCCTGGCCTTCCCTGGCATGTGGCACGAGTCAGGGAAGTTGAGTGGTAGTGGGCCCTGCAGATGGAGCGCAAGCTCTCCTGTTTACCACACTCCCCACCAAGCCCTACTGCTTTCCTGACCCTGGAGCAGAGTGCCAGGCACCATTCACCTTCCTTCTTGGGCTGTAGTTTTTCTCAATAGTAGAGAGAAAAAGAAAGGACAATAAATATGTCTTGCACCCATGTCTCTTCCAACAGTGAAAAAGACAGAACAAGACAGGCACATATTTGAAGAAAAATAGAAGCGGGTGTATTTCTTTGTAAAAGTGACATCTCAGGCATACTATAGGCAATGATTTTCACTGCCTGCTGCAGTCTGTGGGTTACCTTCTGCCTTTGAGCATGACCTGCTCTTTTCAGGAGAGAGAATGGAGAAAGATGTGCATTCTTTTATTCCAGAAAACATCTACTAGTTATCTACTAGGTGCCAGGTCTTGGACCAAGTGGCAAAGGGCACAACCACATTCCTGAGACTCTCCTGTCACTCCAAAGTTCCTCACATGCCTCATTCAAGCCCCTCGATGAGTCCAGGCGACCTCAAGGGGCATGGAGCACGTTGTATTCAGCTTTGTAACGGCCACAGGGACACCATCATACGTGGCACAGATGAGGCATTTAGAGATACAGGTTAAAAATGAAAAAGAAGGGACTTCTCTGGCATTCCAGTGGTTAATACTTCACCTCCCAATGCAGGGGGTGTGAGTTTGATCCCTGGTCAGGGAGCTAAGATCCTGTATGCTTCAGGGCCGAAAAGACAAAACATAAAACAGAAGCAATATCGTGACACATTCAACAAAGGACTGAAAACTGGTCCACATCAAAAATTAGAGCTAAAAAGAAGGAAACTACACGTCACCAGCCCGCTAACCTGCTTTCCTGCAGAAAGCCTGCTGCTGGTCCCCAACCCAAAGGAGCACCACCGGGTGAGCTAGGGCGTCACTGAGGGGGGTAACATGGACAATGGGGAGGAGCTGCGGCCGTGAGTCGGTGGGCATAGCCAGCCAAAGACGGGGAAACTCTGGGGCCCTGCAGGCACTGCCATCTGAACTGGGTGGGACAGGGTCAGAGGGGACATGCAGAGTTGCCAGGCAGCAGCCTGGATTCTCCCATGGAGATCGCTGGGGTTGCAGCCAATGTTTTCCCCAAGCCTGTCATAGAGAGCAGCGTTCCTCTCTGCAGAGTTGAACTGTCAACCCGACAGGGACTTGCAGGGCGGTCTACTCCACATTTCTCCTCCTCCCCAGCCCAGCAAGACGTCACCCTCTAGTCCCGCCAGTTCCCACGGCACCTCTCTCTCCTTCTCTGTGACGCTGAGCACNAAATTAATATATGCCATTTTGAAATTGGAAGGTGTCACATAAAAGCCAAACTTCTGGTTTCTCTGGAATAGTAGGACATCCGGTAGGCCTGGCCTTCCCTGGCATGTGGCACGAGTCAGGGAAGTTGAGTGGTAGTGGGCCCTGCAGATGGAGCGCAAGCTCTCCTGTTTACCACACTCCCCACCAAGCCCTACTGCTTTCCTGACCCTGGAGCAGAGTGCCAGGCACCATTCACCTTCCTTCTTGGGCTGTAGTTTTTCTCAATAGTAGAGAGAAAAAGAAAGGACAATAAATATGTCTTGCACCCATGTCTCTTCCAACAGTGAAAAAGACAGAACAAGACAGGCACATATTTGAAGAAAAATAGAAGCGGGTGTATTTCTTTGTAAAAGTGACATCTCAGGCATACTATAGGCAATGATTTTCACTGCCTGCTGCAGTCTGTGGGTTACCTTCTGCCTTTGAGCATGACCTGCTCTTTTCAGGAGAGAGAATGGAGAAAGATGTGCATTCTTTTATTCCAGAAAACATCTACTAGTTATCTACTAGGTGCCAGGTCTTGGACCAAGTGGCAAAGGGCACAACCACATTCCTGAGACTCTCCTGTCACTCCAAAGTTCCTCACATGCCTCATTCAAGCCCCTCGATGAGTCCAGGCGACCTCAAGGGGCATGGAGCACGTTGTATTCAGCTTTGTAACGGCCACAGGGACACCATCATACGTGGCACAGATGAGGCATTTAGAGATACAGGTTAAAAATGAAAAAGAAGGGACTTCTCTGGCATTCCAGTGGTTAATACTTCACCTCCCAATGCAGGGGGTGTGAGTTTGATCCCTGGTCAGGGAGCTAAGATCCTGTATGCTTCAGGGCCNTGAGATACAGACCTAGGGTATAGGATTTTAGATCCACCTGCCTTCTCCCCTGACTCCTTGTTTGGGTTTCCCAAGTGACTCAGTAGTGAAGAATCTGCCTGCCAATTCAGGAGACACAGAAAACGCAGGTTCAGTCCCTGGGTTGGGAAGATCCCCTGCAAAAGCAAATGGCCAGCCCACTCCACTTCATGGACAGAGGAGCCTGACAGGCTACAGTCCATGGGGTCACAAAGAGTCAAACACAACTGAGCAACTGAGCACGCGTACATGCCTTCCATATCTTGGGCAGACAGCAGCCGAGAGGTCAGCCCGGGACCACTGCATGTGGACATAGTCCTGTGCACAGTTCAGCAAGCAGACGGCATTCATGCCCTTGTGGATGCCCTTGTGCAGGCAACAACCTCCTCAACTGTCCATGGCAGACCTGCTCAGAATCTAAGGTCCAGAGAGAGATGAAGACTCAGTCTTCCACATACACACCTCTTTTCCCAGCCAGAGACAAGGGCACTGAATACCACCCCTACCTACACACATGGGTTTTATTTGTGTTGGAAACAGTGTACTTTTAAATTAATATATGCCATTTTGAAATTGGAAGGTGTCACATAAAAGCCAAACTTCTGGTTTCTCTGGAATAGTAGGACATCCGGTAGGCCTGGCCTTCCCTGGCATGTGGCACGAGTCAGGGAAGTTGAGTGGTAGTGGGCCCTGCAGATGGAGCGCAAGCTCTCCTGTTTACCACACTCCCCACCAAGCCCTACTGCTTTCCTGACCCTGGAGCAGAGTGCCAGGCACCATTCACCTTCCTTCTTGGGCTGTAGTTTTTCTCAATAGTAGAGAGAAAAAGAAAGGACAATAAATATGTCTTGCACCCATGTCTCTTCCAACAGTGAAAAAGACAGAACAAGACAGGCACATATTTGAAGAAAAATAGAAGCGGGTGTATTTCTTTGTAAAAGTGACATCTCAGGCATACTATAGGCAATGATTTTCACTGCCTGCTGCAGTCTGTGGGTTACCTTCTGCCTTTGAGCATGACCTGCTCTTTTCAGGAGAGAGAATGGAGAAAGATGTGCATTCTTTTATTCCAGAAAACATCTACTAGTTATCTACTAGGTGCCAGGTCTTGGACCAAGTGGCAAAGGGCACAACCACATTCCTGAGACTCTCCTGTCACTCCAAAGTTCCTCACATGCCTCATTCAAGCCCCTCGATGAGTCCAGGCGACCTCAAGGGGCATGGAGCACGTTGTATTCAGCTTTGTAACGGCCACAGGGACACCATCATACGTGGCACAGATGAGGCATTTAGAGATACAGGTTAAAAATGAAAAAGAAGGGACTTCTCTGGCATTCCAGTGGTTAATACTTCACCTCCCAATGCAGGGGGTGTGAGTTTGATCCCTGGTCAGGGAGCTAAGATCCTGTATGCTTCAGGGCCGAAAAGACAAAACATAAAACAGAAGCAATATCGTGACACATTCAACAAAGGACTGAAAACTGGTCCACATCAAAAATTAGAGCTAAAAAGAAGGAAACTACACGTCACCAGCCCGCTAACCTGCTTTCCTGCAGAAAGCCTGCTGCTGGTCCCCAACCCAAAGGAGCACCACCGGGTGAGCTAGGGCGTCACTGAGGGGGGTAACATGGACAATGGGGAGGAGCTGCGGCCGTGAGTCGGTGGGCATAGCCAGCCAAAGACGGGGAAACTCTGGGGCCCTGCAGGCACTGCCATCTGAACTGGGTGGGACAGGGTCAGAGGGGACATGCAGAGTTGCCAGGCAGCAGCCTGGATTCTCCCATGGAGATCGCTGGGGTTGCAGCCAATGTTTTCCCCAAGCCTGTCATAGAGAGCAGCGTTCCTCTCTGCAGAGTTGAACTGTCAACCCGACAGGGACTTGCGGGGCGGTCTACTCCACATTTCTCCTCCTCCCCAGCCCAGCAAGACGTCACCCTCTAGTCCCGCCAGTTCCCACGGCACCTCTCTCTCCTTCTCTGTGACGCTGAGCACCCGGGGCTTCCGTTAGAATACTGTGTAACTCTCTTTTTTGACAAAAGAATCAAATCCTGATGCATCTTTGCCTTCCCCTTCTCTCAGGACCTAGCAAGGAGCCTGTACAGTAATAATGGTGGGGATTATAACACTATTTCCCGTTTGTTCCTATCACTTTGGTTTATCTTTATGACCACCTACAGGTCCCATTTTGCAGATGACTACACTGAGGCCAAAAGGTTAAATGAATACAAGGACTGCCTTGCAGAGCATCTGGCCTGGACTCCTTGGAGGAAAGACTCACCCTGGTCAGGGTCTGTCTGGCCCATTGGTGCCACCTCATGGGGGCCTCCACTCTGAGGAACAGGAAGCCAGGAGCTCCTTGGTGTTGCTCCCCCAGGGGCCTTGCAGGAAGCCTTTGATGTGCTGGGTTTCAGTGCCGAGAAGATCGGCGTGTATAAGCTAACTGGGGGAGCATCATACACTTTGGCAACATGAAGTTCAGGCAGAAGGCCAGAGAGGAGCAGGCTGAGGTGGGCACCACAGAGGGTAGGCGCAGGCNAGACAGAACAAGACAGGCACATATTTGAAGAAAAATAGAAGCGGGTGTATTTCTTTGTAAAAGTGACATCTCAGGCATACTATAGGCAATGATTTTCACTGCCTGCTGCAGTCTGTGGGTTACCTTCTGCCTTTGAGCATGACCTGCTCTTTTCAGGAGAGAGAATGGAGAAAGATGTGCATTCTTTTATTCCAGAAAACATCTACTAGTTATCTACTAGGTGCCAGGTCTTGGACCAAGTGGCAAAGGGCACAACCACATTCCTGAGACTCTCCTGTCACTCCAAAGTTCCTCACATGCCTCATTCAAGCCCCTCGATGAGTCCAGGCGACCTCAAGGGGCATGGAGCACGTTGTATTCAGCTTTGTAACGGCCACAGGGACACCATCATACGTGGCACAGATGAGGCATTTAGAGATACAGGTTAAAAATGAAAAAGAAGGGACTTCTCTGGCATTCCAGTGGTTAATACTTCACCTCCCAATGCAGGGGGTGTGAGTTTGATCCCTGGTCAGGGAGCTAAGATCCTGTATGCTTCAGGGCCGAAAAGACAAAACATAAAACAGAAGCAATATCGTGACACATTCAACAAAGGACTGAAAACTGGTCCACATCAAAAATTAGAGCTAAAAAGAAGGAAACTACACGTCACCAGCCCGCTAACCTGCTTTCCTGCAGAAAGCCTGCTGCTGGTCCCCAACCCAAAGGAGCACCACCGGGTGAGCTAGGGCGTCACTGAGGGGGGTAACATGGACAATGGGGAGGAGCTGCGGCCGTGAGTCGGTGGGCATAGCCAGCCAAAGACGGGGAAACTCTGGGGCCCTGCAGGCACTGCCATCTGAACTGGGTGGGACAGGGTCAGAGGGGACATGCAGAGTTGCCAGGCAGCAGCCTGGATTCTCCCATGGAGATCGCTGGGGTTGCAGCCAATGTTTTCCCCAAGCCTGTCATAGAGAGCAGCGTTCCTCTCTGCAGAGTTGAACTGTCAACCCGACAGGGACTTGCAGGGCGGTCTACTCCACATTTCTCCTCCTCCCCAGCCCAGCAAGACGTCACCCTCTAGTCCCGCCAGTTCCCACGGCACCTCTCTCTCCTTCTCTGTGACGCTGAGCACCCGGGGCTTCCGTTAGAATACTGTGTAACTCTCTTTTTTGACAAAAGAATCAAATCCTGATGCATCTTTGCCTTCCCCTTCTCTCAGGACCTAGCAAGGAGCCTGTACAGTAATAATGGTGGGGATTATAACACTATTTCCCGTTTGTTCCTATCACTTTGGTTTATCTTTATGACCACCTACAGGTCCCATTTTGCAGATGACTACACTGAGGCCAAAAGGTTAAATGAATACAAGGACTGCCTTGCAGAGCATCTGGCCTGGACTCCTTGGAGGAAAGACTCACCCTGGTCAGGGTCTGTCTGGCCCATTGGTGCCACCTCATGGGGGCCTCCACTCTGAGGAACAGGAAGCCAGGAGCTCCTTGGTGTTGCTCCCCCAGGGGCCTTGCAGGAAGCCTTTGATGTGCTGGGTTTCAGTGCCGAGAAGATCGGCGTGTATAAGCTAACTGGGGGAGCATCATACACTTTGGCAACATGAAGTTCAGGCAGAAGGCCAGAGAGGAGCAGGCTGAGGTGGGCACCACAGAGGGTAGGCGCAGGCTGGGGGCTGTGCGAGGAGGGGGTGGCCAGCAGTGGGGGCAGGGGAGGCTCAGGACTCTCCAGGGCTTCCTGCGCATGTCAGAGACCCTCGGGAAACTAATGATGCTCCTTTAATACCAGATGTCAAGAGCCCCAAAAGGCATGACAGAGTCAGAGACGTAATTTTGGTTTCTATATCACTTTGCCGCTTGACCTTGAGCGAGCGAGTGTGGAAACTGTTATCAGACTTCTGTTTTCTTTCTTTCCCCAGTATTCCTGAATTTTTAAAATCAAAATATAGGTGATGTACAATATTATAGGTTACAAGTGTACACTATAGTGATTCACAATTTTTACACATTATACTCCATTTATAGTTATTATAAAATATTGGCTATATTTTTTCTGTGCTGTACAACAGATCCTTGTAGCTAACAGTTTGTTCCTCTTACTCCGCTACTCCATCTTGCCCCTACCCCCTTCCACACTGGTAGCCACTAGTTCATCCTCTGGATCTGCGAGTCTGCTTCTTTTCAGTTATACTCCCTCGTTTGTTATATTAGATTTCACGTACAAGTGGTCTTCAGCTGTCTGACTTACTGCACTGACCATAATGCCCTTCCAGTCCTCCCACATGGCTACAGATGGCAAAGTTTCATTCTTTTTCATGGCTGCATAGTATTCCATTGCATATCTCTGGGACAGCTTCAGACCCCAGTTTTCTCGATGGCAACATGGGCAGTCTCCCCCTCTCTCCCAATAAGCCCTTCTCTAAACACAATAGACAGGGGCTGGGGTTCTCCAGGGCAGGGTACCGTCTTTCACTCCCCTGCTTTTTTTTTCCCTGCTCAGTGGCTGACAAAGTTGCCCACCTCACGGGTCTCAACTTCAGGGAGCTCCAGAAAGGGGTCACCAGGCTGCAGGTCAAAGTAAGCGACGAGTTTGTGCAGAAGGGCCAGAACATGGAGCAGTGCCAGAACTCCATCAGGACCCTGGGCAAGACCATGTACGACAAGATGTTCAAGTGGCTGGTGGTCAGGATTAACAAGACCTCGGACGCCAAGATGCAGAGGGGGTTCTCTGCTGGGATGCGAGATGCTGCTGGCTTCGAGATCTTTGAGGAGTGTCTGGCCTCACTCTGCCATAGCCACCCTCCTTTGATAACAGCCTTTTCACCAAGGTTCTCTCGCTTCTCACCTTCGACCTGGGGCCAGCCAGTCTCAGTCTGCTCCTGGCTTTCCCGCTTCTGACCTCCAGAAAGTTGCATCTTCACGTATTGGCGCTAAGTCACAACAGGTAGAATGAGAGGTGCCCTGGCTGGAGCCGGCCTGTCCCAGCTCACCAGAGCTGACTGGGGGAATTTTCAGGAACTCTGAGAGCTGGTCAACACCCTTTTGATAACATGTCCATGGTGCAGTTACATGGCCGACACTATACACCAGGAGCTTTTTTTTTTGAGAGAGCTGATTTATCAGCACAGCGCTGGCGGTCCCTGTTTCTTGCCCAGACAAATGAGACTCAGGTCTCATCACAAGATGAGCGTTGTGGATGAGGAAGATTTTGCCTTCATGATTATGAGTCAGGAGACCCGGTTCTGGACTTGGGTTGGCCACCAACCAGCTGTGTGGCTTTTGGACAGTGGCCACCCCTCTCTGAGCCTCAGCTGTCTCAACTCTAAAATGAGCTGGCTGGAGGTGATGAACTCTAAGGTTCACTCCAGCTCTGCTCTCCTATTATTCCAGGACTTCTGTTAGCCACAGCTGGGATTTTAAAAAATAATTTAGCCCCATTTCTATCAGGCTTCCCTACTGGCTCAGCTGGTAAAGAATTCACCGGTGATGCAGGAGACACCCAGATGTTCTTCCTGGGTCAGGAAGAGCACCTGGGAAGGGATAGGCTACCACTCCAGGATTCTTGGGCTTCCCAGTGGCTCAGCTGGTAAAGAATCCGCCCGCAATGCGGGAGATGTAGGTTCGATTCCTGGGTTGGGAAGATCCCCTGGAGAAGGGAAAGGCTACCCACACCAGTATTCTGGCCTGGAAAATTCCACGATCTGTATAGTCCATGGGGTTGCAAAGAGTCGGATGCAACCCAGTGACTTTCACTTTCAGTTTCTCCCGGGATCTAGAAGGCTAATTTGGTTGCTGTCTACAAAAGAATCATTTAATTCCATAGGTGGAAAGGGCCTTAGATAGAGTCTCAAACTGTGCTGCCTGGAGTCCTGGGCAGGTGCCGATGGCCAGCCGGGTGGGGCTGGAAAGGGAGGAAAGCGAGCACACCCACAGCGGGGTGTGTGCAGTAGAAAAACAGGGCTGGACTCCCAGCCCCGCCACTTCTAGGTCCCCATCTTTAATGGGGTCACCAATCACTCTTGCACATACAGCTTAGCTAGCGTCTAACACACGTACATGCTCGATGCAGGTGACTGTAATCACAATGGCCCCTCTCCTCTGACCTGTTTTTCATAAGAGCCTTCCGTGTGGGCTTTCATTCAGAGCAAGCAGTCTCTGGTTTAAAAAAAAAATGAATAAAAAGGCTTGCAAATCCCTCAGTTATCATCAAGGAAGCCAAGGGTCTTCAATGGAAGGCTTTCCTTCCTGGAAAAGTCACCAAAAACAGGCTGTGGGGACTTTCCTGTGGTCCAGTATGCTCTGTGAGACAGTCTAGTTAAGACTCTGTGTCCAGCTGTCACAGAACCCGAAAGGCTCTCATGCTTGAGCTTTGGGAACAAGCATTGCCCTCTTCTAGGAGTCTGCTTCAGAAATCCAGACCTTCCATGGGAGAGGGCAGATTAAGTCACTAAGGGTATTTGTGAGCTCCTTTTTCTGATAGGAAGAAANATGGTTCAGATGTGTATAAGAGACAGAGCATTGCCCTCTTCTAGGAGTCTGCTTCAGAAATCCAGACCTTCCATGGGAGAGGGCAGATTAAGTCACTAAGGGTATTTGTGAGCTCCTTTTTCTGATAGGAAGAAACCTAGAACCATATGAGGCCCCGGGTTGCCAGGAATGTCCCTGAGAAGGAGGAGCAGATAAAAGAGAATTAAACATGGGGATCACAATAAACTATGGAAAATTCTGAAAGAGATGGGAATACCAGACCACCTGACCTGCCTCTTGAGAACATCTGTATGCAGGTCAGGAAGCAACAGTTAGTACTGGATATGGAACAACAGACTGGTTCCAAATAGGAAAAGGAGTACGTCAAGGCTGTATATTGTCACCCTGCTTATTTAACTTATATGCAGAGTACATCATGAGAAACGCTGGACTGGAAGAAACACAAGCTGGAATCAAGATTGGCGGGAGAAATATCAGTAACCTCAGATATGCAGATGACACCACTCTTATGGCAGAAAGTGAAGAGGAACTAAAAAGCCTCTTGGTGAAAGTGAAAGAGGAAAGCGAAAAAGTTGGCTTAAAGCTCAACATTCAGAAAACAAAGATCATGGCATCTGGTCCCATCACTTCATGGGAAATAGATGGGGAAACAGCGGAAACAGTGTCAGACTTCATTTTGGGGGGCTCCAAAATCATTGCAGATGGCAACTGCAGCCATGAAATTAGACGCTTACTCCTTGGAAGAAAAGTTATGACCAACATAGAAAGTATATTCAAAAGCAGAGACATCACTTTGCCGACTAAGGTCCGTCTAGTCAAGGCTATGGTTTTTCCTGTGGTCATGTATGGATGTGAGAGTTGGACTGTGAAGAAGGCTGAGCGCCGAAGAATTAATGCTTTTGAACTGTGGTGTTAGAGAAGACTCTTGAGAGTCCCTTGGACTGCAAGGAGATCCAACCAGTCCATTCTGAAAGAGATCAGCCCTGGGATTTCTTTGGAAGGAATGATGCTGAAGCTGAAACTCCAGTACTTTGGCCACCTCATGTGAACAGTGGACTCATTGGAAAAGACTCTGATTCTGGGAGGGATTGGGGGCAGGAGGAGAAGGGGATGACAGAGGATGAGATGGCTGGATGGCATCACGGACTCGATGAACGGGAGTCTGAGTGAATTCCTGGAGATGGTGATGGACAGGGAGGCCTGGCGTGCTGCGATTCATGGGGTCGCAAAGAGTTGGACACGACTGAGCGATTGAACTGAATTGAAACGTGGGGAAGACAGTGTCATTGATACCACCATTTTTCTGAGCGTCCAGTCTGCCTGGCACCTGGGATTAGCATTTGGGGAGCTGTGTGGCACGCTAGAGCTGTCAGCTTTCCTTTCTCTTGGACCTGATGAATTCTAGCCTCTTTCAAGTCTAAATGGCCACAGCATTCTAAGACCATGGAAAACCAGACCATGCTCAGAGGTGCTGCCCTGTTCTGCATCCTGGCTGGCCACATCGGGTATGGGGTACCCCTCCCACCAACCCCAGGCCAGCGCCAGTCACCTCGCTGGCCTCCTCTAATGCCATCCACTCCTCTTTCCTTCCAGCCCATGGGCATCTTCTCCATCTTCCCCAAGGCCACGAATGCCACATTCAAGGCAGCCCTGTACAACAACCACCTGGGTAAGTCCAGCAACTTCCTTAGCCCAAGGTACAAGAGCAAGGGGCCCAAGGCCCACTTCGAGCTTGTCCACTGTGCAGGCGCCGTGAGTACCTCCCCCGGGGGGCCACCTGCCCAGTACCTCCACCTCCCACACAGGGAAGTCCATCCCACCATGCCCTCCCTGAGGCTTCCTGCCTTCTGCTAACATGGCCATCATCTAACAGGGTGACCAGCTGATTGAAATTACCTCCCACTCCTACTTCCTCCTCACTTCTCTCTCTGGGAGTTCCAAAGCAACGTAGCCAAGAATGCCCTCAGAACTGCCAGGGCCATGCCATTGTCTGTGGCCCTCCATTTGATCTTGGTCAGAAATGGTAATACTTGTAAGGGGATTAGGACTCTGCCCTTCCAATAAACTGTGGAAAAATCTCAAAGAGCTGGGAATACCAGACGACCTGATCTGCCTCTTGAGAATGCAGGTCAGGAAGCAACAGTTAGAACTGGACATGGAACAACAGACTGGTTCCAAATAGGAAAAAGGAGTACATCAAGGCTGTATATTGTCACCCTGCTTATTTAACTTATATGCAGAGTACATCATGAGAAACGCCAGGCTGAATGAAGCACAAGCTGGAGTCAAGATTGCCGGGAGAAATATCAATAACCTCAGATATGCAGATGACACCACCCTTATGGCAGAAAGTGAAGAGGAACTAAAGAGCCTCTTGATGAAAGTGAAAGAGGAGAGCGAAAAAGTTGGCTTGAAGTTCAACATTCAGAAAACTAAGATCATGGAACCTGGTCCCATTACTTCATGGCAAATAGATGGGGAAACAGTGGCAAACTTTATTTTGGGGGACTCCAAAATCACTCCAGATGGTGATTGCAGCCATGAAATTAAAAGACGCCTACTCCTTGGAAGAAAAGTTATGACCAACCTAGACAGCATATTAAAAAGCAGAGACATTACTTTGCCAACAAAAGTCTGTCTAGTCAAGGCTATGGTTTTTCCAGTAGTCATGTATGGATGTGAGAGTTAGACTATAAAGAAAGCTGAGCACCGAAGAATTGATGCTTTTGAACTTTGGTGTTGGAGAAGACTCTTAAGAGTTCCTTGTGTTGCAAGGAGATCCAGCCAGCCCACCCGAAAGGAAATCAGTCCTGAATATTCATTGGAAGGACTGATGTTGAAGCTGAAACTCCAATACTTTGGCCACCTGATGTGAAGAACTGACTCTTGAAAAGACCCTGATGCTGGGAAAGATTGAAGGCAGGAGGAGAAGGGGACAATAGAGGATGAGATGGTTGGATGGCATCACCGACTCAATGGGCATGAGTTTGAGTAAACTCTGGGAGATGGTGATGGACAGGGAGGCCTGTCATGCTACAGTCCTTGGAGTCGCAAAGAGTCTGACAAGACTGAGCGACTGAACTGAACTTCCATTGCAGGGGGCATCGGTTCAGTCTCTGGTTGAGGAACTAAGATCCTACATGCCTCACAGCATAATCAGGAAAAACGAAAAAGAAATAACACTTGCAAAGAGAAGAAAAAATTCCATCAGCCCAATCGATTATTCCCAGTTGATTGACTCATCCCTCTGACAGCTCTGAACTAGGAAGGCGACATCGATAGAGTGGCTTTTGCACTCATGACAAACCTAGTCCTTGGGGAGGAGGGAAATTAAGTGCAGCCAGGACTCAGGTATATTTGAAAACTGACAGGGGAGGCAGGCAGTGTTGCAGTCAATGCCAGTGCCTCCGGTTGCCACAGCATTGCTTGATCCTCTGTGAATTTAGCTCCAGGGAAATGGCAGGCTTAGGACCGTGCTGTCAGGAAAGCTGCTGTTTGACTGGGCATCAGAGCCAAGCTTTTATGATCTCCACAACCATGACGATGCCCATTACTGGCCAAAGGGACTGTGCCGCTGCCCAGAGCGGGCTTGGGGCCGAATGGCGGTGCTGCACCTCACCCTCTAAGATGAAATGAAGAGGGCTCCATGTTTGTGGCAATGGGACATCCCAAGTCAAGAGGGGCCTGTGCACTTCCAAGAAGGCTCTAAGGTGGGGCCTGGAGGTGACAAGTGTCATACCCCATGTAGCAGGAGGAGAGCCCAAAAGGTGCTGGCTTCTCATCTGCATCCCTAGGTTCTCCATGCTCAGGGGAAGGATCTGAAAGGTGCCTTCCTCTTTGCCTCTCCAGCTGGGGCCACCTGGCAAAATGGGAACCAGACATCAGTGTATGTCCAGTGACTTGGGCCCTTGGTGCTGGATGGATGGAGACCCCTCCCACCAGGCAACGTGGCAGGGAGTGGGTGGGGTGGGGTGGAGGGGAGCTGTGCATCTTAGCTTCTCAGCAAGGAGAGAACAGATGCCTTTGTAGGGAATTCTTCACGTGGCTCACGATTCCACGGGTCAAGGCCAATAGCTGAGCCTGAAGTAAGATCAGCCATCCTGGGTAGAAGGAGACCCAGGGATCAGGGAGGCTCAGGGTGACCAGCAAAGCCAGACATGCAAGAGAAGGTCACACCTGGCAGAGAGTAACTGGGGAATCCTGGTGTGTGGGCACAGCTCAGAGATGGGGTGCCCTACACAGGCAAACTGCAAATGCCCAAGACATGGGGCTTCTGGGACATCCCAGGACTCCAGGCAAGTCATCAGGACAAAAACTGAAGCCCCAGGAGACGCTGCCGAGGATCTGGCTGTGAGGTCTGAAAGGTGGTTCTGGGACTGAAATGTAACCACTGGCATCTGCCCCACTCCAGGTGGGTTATAACATCACAGGCTGGATAGAGAAGAACAAAGACCCCCTGAATGAGTTAGTGGTGGGCTCCTTCCAAAAGTCGAGCCTGGGGATCCCGTTCCAGGCTCGGGATCAAAGAAGAGGAGTCTCTAGGTATGGCAGGGAGTTGGGGGGGATGGAGCCCCCCTCCCACCAGTGTCCAGTCTCTCTGTGCTGATGCCCTTTAGTGACCAGGAGAAGAAGAAAGAAGAAAACCAAACTCTCGTATTCAATTACTGTTGAATAAATGAACAAAGAGTGAATGAGTGAATAACAAGTTACTTGAGATTCTCTATGGATGCCAGTGCAATAAAGAGACGCAGAAGCATCCTGGGAGCTTCTATCAGCCGACTCGATCACGGGGCCCATGCCACCTCTAAGGGGAGCAACATTGTTTCAGAGAAGCGGACACTCAAATGCACTGTGCTTATTTCCTGCTTCCTGCTCTCCTGTCTGAGCCAAATGTCAAGCCCAGCCTTGCCTCCTATCCTGCTGAAGTCCTGAGGCCCCAAGGGAACACTCAGCATGGCCACTACTCAGAGGGACAAGAACTGCAAATATTCTTGGGCTTGGAGGTGTGCTCGCCACCAACATGCAATTCCTCTGGGTGGTCTGTGGGCTCCTCTCCCCAGGCAGTGGCAGCAGCAAGCCCTATATCTTGGGCATTTGCAGTTTGCCTGTATAGGGCGCCCCATCTCACACAGGGCCACAGACCCTCCAGGGCGCGCAACACTCCCTGTGAGTTGTGCCACATCAGCCCGTTCACCCTCTCCCTGGTAGATCTCATTTACCTGGTGTAGGGGGTCCCCATCAGCTAGTCCCCAGACAAGCCTTTTCGAAACCAGGGAGCACACATCCTTGACACAGAGCCTGCCCCTCTGCTGGCCACTGACATGAAGCAAGCTTCTCTCTCTTCCTTAGCTAGAAGCAAGAAGCAGAAATGAGGTCCTCCTTCATGACTGTCTCCAGCTACTACAGGGTAAGTAGGTAGGTGCTGCCCCAGAGGCCGCCTGGTGGCCAGTACCCCCAACTCCTTTCACTGGAGACGTGGTCTGGCTGCCAATTCACAGCTCAGGATAGGATGAACCCACTTCTATGCCTTCGGTCACCTCTTTCACTCAAGGGGTCTGTTTCCTTCTGCAGAGGCCACAAAACCACAGACCACAGGGCAAGAAAATCCCTTAGAGACGGTCCAGTCCAACTGCACTGTTTCGGACTGAAAACCCAGGGGGTGATAGGACCTGGCCAAAATGACAGGTGGAAATATCAGTGCCTAAGGTCTTGTGCCAGTGGGTCTTCAGGGCTGGCCACAATTCCACAAAGTCTGGGCATTACTGGAAATATGTTCCAAAGTGCAGAAAAGCAGCAAACCAGGATCTGGCTCTCCTAAGGCAGAATGGGCCACCCCACTGTATCCCAAGTGGAAGAGGAGGGTTCGGTAGGGAGGTTTAAAATGGGGAGGGACTTGTCCACACAGGCATTACAATTCCTTTTAGAAGCGAGATTCTACAGTGAGCCGGCACTGAATTCAGAGGATCCCTCTTCTTGTAAAACCTGTCACTCTGGGCAAGTTCCTGGACCTCTGAGAGCACTGCTGTCTAACAGAACTTTCTGCAATGGTGGAATGTTCTCTTCTGTCCAGTATGGCTGCCGCCGCCCAATATGCTGTCCAGTACGATAGCCACCAACCACACGTGGCTCGTGAGTACCTGAGAAGTGGCTGGTGTGACCAAAGAACTGAATTGTAATTGCAGTTAAATTAACTGAACTCTATACAAATAGCTCTTTTGGGCACAGGTGTCCTGTCACACCAACACGGAGCTGACATTTCCTTTCTCTCCACCCCCAGGAGCAGAGCAACAAGCTGCTGACCACCCTGCATGGCACCTCTCCCCATTCTGTCTGCTGTATCGTCCCCCACGGGTTCAAGAAATCAGGTANAGTGGACTCATTGGAAAAGACTCTGATTCTGGGAGGGATTGGGGGCAGGAGGAGAAGGGGATGACAGAGGATGAGATGGCTGGATGGCATCACGGACTCGATGAACGGGAGTCTGAGTGAATTCCTGGAGATGGTGATGGACAGGGAGGCCTGGCGTGCTGCGATTCATGGGGTCGCAAAGAGTTGGACACGACTGAGCGATTGAACTGAATTGAAACGTGGGGAAGACAGTGTCATTGATACCACCATTTTTCTGAGCGTCCAGTCTGCCTGGCACCTGGGATTAGCATTTGGGGAGCTGTGTGGCACGCTAGAGCTGTCAGCTTTCCTTTCTCTTGGACCTGATGAATTCTAGCCTCTTTCAAGTCTAAATGGCCACAGCATTCTAAGACCATGGAAAACCAGACCATGCTCAGAGGTGCTGCCCTGTTCTGCATCCTGGCTGGCCACATCGGGTATGGGGTACCCCTCCCACCAACCCCAGGCCAGCGCCAGTCACCTCGCTGGCCTCCTCTAATGCCATCCACTCCTCTTTCCTTCCAGCCCATGGGCATCTTCTCCATCTTCCCCAAGGCCACGAATGCCACATTCAAGGCAGCCCTGTACAACAACCACCTGGGTAAGTCCAGCAACTTCCTTAGCCCAAGGTACAAGAGCAAGGGGCCCAAGGCCCACTTCGAGCTTGTCCACTGTGCAGGCGCCGTGAGTACCTCCCCCGGGGGGCCACCTGCCCAGTACCTCCACCTCCCACACAGGGAAGTCCATCCCACCATGCCCTCCCTGAGGCTTCCTGCCTTCTGCTAACATGGCCATCATCTAACAGGGTGACCAGCTGATTGAAATTACCTCCCACTCCTACTTCCTCCTCACTTCTCTCTCTGGGAGTTCCAAAGCAACGTAGCCAAGAATGCCCTCAGAACTGCCAGGGCCATGCCATTGTCTGTGGCCCTCCATTTGATCTTGGTCAGAAATGGTAATACTTGTAAGGGGATTAGGACTCTGCCCTTCCAATAAACTGTGGAAAAATCTCAAAGAGCTGGGAATACCAGACGACCTGATCTGCCTCTTGAGAATGCAGGTCAGGAAGCAACAGTTAGAACTGGACATGGAACAACAGACTGGTTCCAAATAGGAAAAAGGAGTACATCAAGGCTGTATATTGTCACCCTGCTTATTTAACTTATATGCAGAGTACATCATGAGAAACGCCAGGCTGAATGAAGCACAAGCTGGAGTCAAGATTGCCGGGAGAAATATCAATAACCTCAGATATGCAGATGACACCACCCTTATGGCAGAAAGTGAAGAGGAACTAAAGAGCCTCTTGATGAAAGTGAAAGAGGAGAGCGAAAAAGTTGGCTTGAAGTTCAACATTCAGAAAACTAAGATCATGGAACCTGGTCCCATTACTTCATGGCAAATAGATGGGGAAACAGTGGCAAACTTTATTTTGGGGGACTCCAAAATCACTCCAGATGGTGATTGCAGCCATGAAATTAAAAGACGCCTACTCCTTGGAAGAAAAGTTATGACCAACCTAGACAGCATATTAAAAAGCAGAGACATTACTTTGCCAACAAAAGTCTGTCTAGTCAAGGCTATGGTTTTTCCAGTAGTCATGTATGGATGTGAGAGTTAGACTATAAAGAAAGCTGAGCACCGAAGAATTGATGCTTTTGAACTTTGGTGTTGGAGAAGACTCTTAAGAGTTCCTTGTGTTGCAAGGAGATCCAGCCAGCCCACCCGAAAGGAAATCAGTCCTGAATATTCATTGGAAGGACTGATGTTGAAGCTGAAACTCCAATACTTTGGCCACCTGATGTGAAGAACTGACTCTTGAAAAGACCCTGATGCTGGGAAAGATTGAAGGCAGGAGGAGAAGGGGACAATAGAGGATGAGATGGTTGGATGGCATCACCGACTCAATGGGCATGAGTTTGAGTAAACTCTGGGAGATGGTGATGGACAGGGAGGCCTGTCATGCTACAGTCCTTGGAGTCGCAAAGAGTCTGACAAGACTGAGCGACTGAACTGAACTTCCATTGCAGGGGGCATCGGTTCAGTCTCTGGTTGAGGAACTAAGATCCTACATGCCTCACAGCATAATCAGGAAAAACGAAAAAGAAATAACACTTGCAAAGAGAAGAAAAAATTCCATCAGCCCAATCGATTATTCCCAGTTGATTGACTCATCCCTCTGACAGCTCTGAACTAGGAAGGCGACATCGATAGAGTGGCTTTTGCACTCATGACAAACCTAGTCCTTGGGGAGGAGGGAAATTAAGTGCAGCCAGGACTCAGGTATATTTGAAAACTGACAGGGGAGGCAGGCAGTGTTGCAGTCAACGCCAGTGCCTCCGGTTGCCACAGCATTGCTTGATCCTCTGTGAATTTAGCTCCAGGGAAATGGCAGGCTTAGGACCGTGCTGTCAGGAAAGCTGCTGTTTGACTGGGCATCAGAGCCAAGCTTTTATGATCTCCACAACCATGACGATGCCCATTACTGGCCAAAGGGACTGTGCCGCTGCCCAGAGCGGGCTTGGGGCCGAATGGCGGTGCTGCACCTCACCCTCTAAGATGAAATGAAGAGGGCTCCATGTTTGTGGCAATGGGACATCCCAAGTCAAGAGGGGCCTGTGCACTTCCAAGAAGGCTCTAAGGTGGGGCCTGGAGGTGACAAGTGTCATACCCCATGTAGCAGGAGGAGAGCCCAAAAGGTGCTGGCTTCTCATCTGCATCCCTAGGTTCTCCATGCTCAGGGGAAGGATCTGAAAGGTGCCTTCCTCTTTGCCTCTCCAGCTGGGGCCACCTGGCAAAATGGGAACCAGACATCAGTGTATGTCCAGTGACTTGGGCCCTTGGTGCTGGATGGATGGAGACCCCTCCCACCAGGCAACGTGGCAGGGAGTGGGTGGGGTGGGGTGGAGGGGAGCTGTGCATCTTAGCTTCTCAGCAAGGAGAGAACAGATGCCTTTGTAGGGAATTCTTCACGTGGCTCACGATTCCACGGGTCAAGGCCAATAGCTGAGCCTGAAGTAAGATCAGCCATCCTGGGTAGAAGGAGACCCAGGGATCAGGGAGGCTCAGGGTGACCAGCAAAGCCAGACATGCAAGAGAAGGTCACACCTGGCAGAGAGTAACTGGGGAATCCTGGTGTGTGGGCACAGCTCAGAGATGGGGTGCCCTACACAGGCAAACTGCAAATGCCCAAGACATGGGGCTTCTGGGACATCCCAGGACTCCAGGCAAGTCATCAGGACAAAAACTGAAGCCCCAGGAGACGCTGCCGAGGATCTGGCTGTGAGGTCTGAAAGGTGGTTCTGGGACTGAAATGTAACCACTGGCATCTGCCCCACTCCAGGTGGGTTATAACATCACAGGCTGGATAGAGAAGAACAAAGACCCCCTGAATGAGTTAGTGGTGGGCTCCTTCCAAAAGTCGAGCCTGGGGATCCCGTTCCAGGCTCGGGATCAAAGAAGAGGAGTCTCTAGGTATGGCAGGGAGTTGGGGGGGGATGGAGCCCCCCTCCCACCAGTGTCCAGTCTCTCTGTGCTGATGCCCTTTAGTGACCAGGAGAAGAAGAAAGAAGAAAACCAAACTCTCGTATTCAATTACTGTTGAATAAATGAACAAAGAGTGAATGAGTGAATAACAAGTTACTTGAGATTCTCTATGGATGCCAGTGCAATAAAGAGACGCAGAAGCATCCTGGGAGCTTCTATCAGCCGACTCGATCACGGGGCCCATGCCACCTCTAAGGGGAGCAACATTGTTTCAGAGAAGCGGACACTCAAATGCACTGTGCTTATTTCCTGCTTCCTGCTCTCCTGTCTGAGCCAAATGTCAAGCCCAGCCTTGCCTCCTATCCTGCTGAAGTCCTGAGGCCCCAAGGGAACACTCAGCATGGCCACTACTCAGAGGGACAAGAACTGCAAATATTCTTGGGCTTGGAGGTGTGCTCGCCACCAACATGCAATTCCTCTGGGTGGTCTGTGGGCTCCTCTCCCCAGGCAGTGGCAGCAGCAAGCCCTATATCTTGGGCATTTGCAGTTTGCCTGTATAGGGCGCCCCATCTCACACAGGGCCACAGACCCTCCAGGGCGCGCAACACTCCCTGTGAGTTGTGCCACATCAGCCCGTTCACCCTCTCCCTGGTAGATCTCATTTACCTGGTGTAGGGGGTCCCCATCAGCTAGTCCCCAGACAAGCCTTTTCGAAACCAGGGAGCACACATCCTTGACACAGAGCCTGCCCCTCTGCTGGCCACTGACATGAAGCAAGCTTCTCTCTCTTCCTTAGCTAGAAGCAAGAAGCAGAAATGAGGTCCTCCTTCATGACTGTCTCCAGCTACTACAGGGTAAGTAGGTAGGTGCTGCCCCAGAGGCCGCCTGGTGGCCAGTACCCCCAACTCCTTTCACTGGAGACGTGGTCTGGCTGCCAATTCACAGCTCAGGATAGGATGAACCCACTTCTATGCCTTCGGTCACCTCTTTCACTCAAGGGGTCTGTTTCCTTCTGCAGAGGCCACAAAACCACAGACCACAGGGCAAGAAAATCCCTTAGAGACGGTCCAGTCCAACTGCACTGTTTCGGACTGAAAACCCAGGGGGTGATAGGACCTGGCCAAAATGACAGGTGGAAATATCAGTGCCTAAGGTCTTGTGCCAGTGGGTCTTCAGGGCTGGCCACAATTCCACAAAGTCTGGGCATTACTGGAAATATGTTCCAAAGTGCAGAAAAGCAGCAAACCAGGATCTGGCTCTCCTAAGGCAGAATGGGCCACCCCACTGTATCCCAAGTGGAAGAGGAGGGTTCGGTAGGGAGGTTTAAAATGGGGAGGGACTTGTCCACACAGGCATTACAATTCCTTTTAGAAGCGAGATTCTACAGTGAGCCGGCACTGAATTCAGAGGATCCCTCTTCTTGTAAAACCTGTCACTCTGGGCAAGTTCCTGGACCTCTGAGAGCACTGCTGTCTAACAGAACTTTCTGCAATGGTGGAATGTTCTCTTCTGTCCAGTATGGCTGCCGCCGCCCAATATGCTGTCCAGTACGATAGCCACCAACCACACGTGGCTCGTGAGTACCTGAGAAGTGGCTGGTGTGACCAAAGAACTGAATTGTAATTGCAGTTAAATTAACTGAACTCTATACAAATAGCTCTTTTGGGCACAGGTGTCCTGTCACACCAACACGGAGCTGACATTTCCTTTCTCTCCACCCCCAGGAGCAGAGCAACAAGCTGCTGACCACCCTGCATGGCACCTCTCCCCATTCTGTCTGCTGTATCGTCCCCCACGGGTTCAAGAAATCAGGTACCTCACAGGAACATGCCCCCTAGCTGGAAGCTTTCAGGATGTGTGAATTTGGGGTTTGCTTCACATTAAGTCCACTTGTAATCACTGGGGTTGACTGAGGCAGAACAGGGCATTGAGAGACCCCCCCAACAGTGGATCATCCAAAGATCACATTCTAGCTTGTATAGCAGAGNCTTGGGCATTTGCAGTTTGCCTGTATAGGGCGCCCCATCTCACACAGGGCCACAGACCCTCCAGGGCGCGCAACACTCCCTGTGAGTTGTGCCACATCAGCCCGTTCACCCTCTCCCTGGTAGATCTCATTTACCTGGTGTAGGGGGTCCCCATCAGCTAGTCCCCAGACAAGCCTTTTCGAAACCAGGGAGCACACATCCTTGACACAGAGCCTGCCCCTCTGCTGGCCACTGACATGAAGCAAGCTTCTCTCTCTTCCTTAGCTAGAAGCAAGAAGCAGAAATGAGGTCCTCCTTCATGACTGTCTCCAGCTACTACAGGGTAAGTAGGTAGGTGCTGCCCCAGAGGCCGCCTGGTGGCCAGTACCCCCAACTCCTTTCACTGGAGACGTGGTCTGGCTGCCAATTCACAGCTCAGGATAGGATGAACCCACTTCTATGCCTTCGGTCACCTCTTTCACTCAAGGGGTCTGTTTCCTTCTGCAGAGGCCACAAAACCACAGACCACAGGGCAAGAAAATCCCTTAGAGACGGTCCAGTCCAACTGCACTGTTTCGGACTGAAAACCCAGGGGGTGATAGGACCTGGCCAAAATGACAGGTGGAAATATCAGTGCCTAAGGTCTTGTGCCAGTGGGTCTTCAGGGCTGGCCACAATTCCACAAAGTCTGGGCATTACTGGAAATATGTTCCAAAGTGCAGAAAAGCAGCAAACCAGGATCTGGCTCTCCTAAGGCAGAATGGGCCACCCCACTGTATCCCAAGTGGAAGAGGAGGGTTCGGTAGGGAGGTTTAAAATGGGGAGGGACTTGTCCACACAGGCATTACAATTCCTTTTAGAAGCGAGATTCTACAGTGAGCCGGCACTGAATTCAGAGGATCCCTCTTCTTGTAAAACCTGTCACTCTGGGCAAGTTCCTGGACCTCTGAGAGCACTGCTGTCTAACAGAACTTTCTGCAATGGTGGAATGTTCTCTTCTGTCCAGTATGGCTGCCGCCGCCCAATATGCTGTCCAGTACGATAGCCACCAACCACACGTGGCTCGTGAGTACCTGAGAAGTGGCTGGTGTGACCAAAGAACTGAATTGTAATTGCAGTTAAATTAACTGAACTCTATACAAATAGCTCTTTTGGGCACAGGTGTCCTGTCACACCAACACGGAGCTGACATTTCCTTTCTCTCCACCCCCAGGAGCAGAGCAACAAGCTGCTGACCACCCTGCATGGCACCTCTCCCCATTCTGTCTGCTGTATCGTCCCCCACGGGTTCAAGAAATCAGGTACCTCACAGGAACATGCCCCCTAGCTGGAAGCTTTCAGGATGTGTGAATTTGGGGTTTGCTTCACATTAAGTCCACTTGTAATCACTGGGGTTGACTGAGGCAGAACAGGGCATTGAGAGACCCCCCCAACAGTGGATCATCCAAAGATCACATTCTAGCTTGTATAGCAGAGTAGGGCTGGTCTAGTCAGCATCACACTCAGGAGAGCCTTTGGTCCTTGGCTGAATTGTGGGGGGCCTGGGACCCCCCCCCGGGCAGTGACAGGAGGAGATAAGGACATGGATATGCAGGTCAGTGTCCTTGAGGGACAAGGGGTGGCCTTGGATACCCCAGGGTAGTACTCCCTGTCCTGTTCCTCCCTCTTGGCAGACGTGAAGGACGCCCACCTGATCATGCACCAGCTGGCTTGCAACAGAATCTTGGAAGGCCTCTGGATTTGTAGGAAGGGCTTCCCAAACAGGCTGCAGTACCCAGAGTTCACACAGAGGTGAGCGCTGTCTTCCTGATTCCTTGAGCACAGTTCTCCATGTCCGCAGTTGGCTCCTGATGAACACAGTCGCATTGGAGCAGGCACTGTGGGCACCTGATGGACAGTGTCTTATTCTCACTACTTCTGTACACAATGACACAACTTTCAGTGGCCAGCACCTGCGTTTCTTTGCCTGAGGGCTCTCTCTGGCTGCGAAAGTTGCTTTGCTCTTGGCAGGCTGAAGTGATCAGCAATTAATGACCCCCACCCCGGCCCAGGAGCAGCTCTCAACCAATAGGACTAAGGACAGTTGGCATATCAATACTTCAGTGCTCCAACCCTGGTGATGGGCTAACTCTGAGGCATCTTCTATACCGGCTGTCAGACAGCTGTGAGTTGGTAAATGTTTAACAACAGGGCTCCAAGTTAAAATTTAAAAGAAAAAAAAACGAAGCCCTGATTTGTAGTATCTACTGATTTCTATGGTATAAATACTCCCACCATGTGGTAATTTCAGGCTACTAATGTGACATCACTGTATGTAGGGTGGGTAAGAGACGCACAGAGGCTCTTGTGAGCTAGGGGGAGCTGGTCCCGCACACCAGGGTCCCCCAGTAGCAAGAAGCCCCCGATGCCTGTGGTGATAACTCACTTGATAACATGCCCTTTGCTGGCTCCCCTGCCCCACTCCCCAGCTCTCAGATAAACTACTTGTGCTTGAAACTTGGTCTCAAGTTCTGTTTCTGGGGGAGCTCAAACTAAGACCTCCACCTTAGGGGTTCTTTTACTTTCTAACTGCTAGAATACATGGTCACAGATGATGGAGCGGGAAGGGTCACTAGGGGTCATCCTGTCCAAGCCCTCTGAAGCCCCTAACTGAGGAACGACTAAAGGGGGCTGCTGGCAGGTCAGGAAAAGGAGTGGTTCTGCCACGTCTGGAAGAAAAGATCAGGAAGGAAAGGTTTTGGTCCCTCTGCCTGCCATGGGCCTCTGCAACCAGGCCTAACACCTGATTCAAAGGCCATCTCACAGATGGACGGTGACCGTGCAGCCAGACTTTCTGGGCTGCCAGCTTGGGGAGGATGGGGACTGTCATTGTCTCTCCCAACAGGTACCAAGTGCTGAACCCCAGTGTGATTCCTCAGGGGTTCGTGAACAACAGGAAGGTCTCGGAGCTGCTCCTGGGGTCCATCAACCTGGATGTCAATGAATATAAGATCGGACACACCAAGTAGGGTCTTCCCCCTCAGCCTTGTCCCAGGAAGGTCGGTGTCGACATGTGAATTCCAGCTCAGCTGTGGACCAGTTGGGTCAAACTGCTGAAAGCTTCTGTTTCCTCTTCCGAAAAACTGGGGCTGCTAAAGCAAGTCTCACAGGATTGGGAGCAGCGTGTGAAAACTCAGCTCAGACAGAGCGGCGTTCAGTGAACTGGACAACTTTCTTAGGACTGCATGGGCCCCAGATTTCTAAGAATAAAAGGAGCCAACCTGAATCAAGGTCCTGGATTGGACCAGAGCACCATGGCACGTGTACGGGCAAGGTCTGGGGGTGAAGCGCCCAAGCCCAGCCCACCCACACCACGAGGTCTGGCCCTGAGCTGGCAGGTGAGTTGGGGTTGACTCAGACTGAGCGAATGCCCGACCCTGACTCATGGGGCCTGCGTCTGCTCCACTTCCTGGCCCTGCAGAATTCTGCCGGGATTGGAAGGGCAAGGCTGAGGGTGGGAGGTGTCCATCGACAGCTGCCCAACCCGCCTGCACCCTGAGTGACAGCCAGGGCGATGTGGGAAGGGCACTGGCTTTGCATCAGGCAGCCCTGAGTGGGTCGCCTGCCTGTCCAGGTCTCATGGGGGGAGCAGGCAGGTGCAGCTTCTCTGCTGGCCTGGTGTGGCTGGAAGTCCGGGGAAGTTCCAGGGTGCATGTGCGTCCAACACATACAGAGCAGCTCCTGTGTGCCGGGCATGGTTCCAGGCTTAGGGATGTGCAGGTGGACAGAACCAAGAGCCCCTAATTTCCTGCCGCTTGCCCTGTAGCCAGCGGTGTTAGCAGGATTGTAACACTGCTCTCAAATCTGCCAGCACCGTTAGCTTTGGCCTCCTGCACCATTGAGCTAAACTGGCTTATGGGAACTTGATCACAGAACGGCTGACTACCTGAGCCAGAAATAACCTCTGAGTCTAGCTCTTGCCCCTACCCCACCTTTGATGGGTGGGAAACTTAGGAAAGCCTGGAGAAGGTGTGGAGGTCACGTGCCCAATTTCACAGAACTAGGGGGGCCAGAGCAGGGCTCAGGCCCCCCAGCTGCAGGTCCTGTGATCAGGCAGGCTGGGGCTGACATCACCTGTGTCTGACACAGCTGTCTCTGGGCAGGCAGACTGCGCCTTGCTTAGTCCAAGGGTTGCACTGGGCACCTCGGGTCCAGGTAAAGGCCTGGGGCTGCTGGGTACAGCTCTGCTCCCTGGGGGCCAGGCCAGCTCTGGCAGCAGGGGCAGAACAGGGACAGAGTGACTCTGCCTGTATCAGTATCCTCGCCTGTGACTTTGGCTCATGTGGGCTCTGCCCCACCAGCCACATGCTCACCTCACTGCTCCTCAGAGACCAAACCTCAACCACAAGTAACTTGGAAATATCAAGCCCAATGTCTCTACCGCATGATGGCTACTGTCTGGGGTTTTGGTGGAAAGAGGGCAGGGGGAAGAAGCATCCTTTTCCACCTTTTTCCTCTCAGTATCCAAGCAACCACATAGCGGATTCATCTGGGGGGCCTCCAACCCCATATCCGAGCGACCATGACCGTCCCAAGCCTGCTTTATGAGGTAGTAAAGAAGAATGGATGCTTTTGAACTGTGGGGCTGGAGAAGACTCTTGAGAGTCCCTTGTACAGCAAGGAGATCAAACCAGTCCATCCTAAAGGAAATTAGTCCTGAATATTCATTGGAAGGATTGATGCTAAAGCTCCAATACTTGGGCCACCTGATGCTAAGAGCCGACTCATTGGAAAAGACCCTGATGCTGGGAAAGATTGAAGGCGGGAGAAGGGGATGACAGAAGATGGGATAGCTGGATGGCCTCACCGACTTGATGGACACGAGTCTGAGCAAGCTCTGGGAGTTGGTGTTGGACAGGGAGGCCCAGCGTGCTGCAGTCCGCGGGGTCACAAGGAGTTGGACCCGACTGAGCGACTGAACAACAAAGAAGGAAGGCAGCTTGGCGTCCTACTGCCGAGCAGTCGCCTACATAGCAGTGAGGAGCCAACAGTCTGTCACATTGTACTCAGAGTTTCACAGTCTGCAGAAGCGCTTCCCTCCTGTTATTCCATTTGTATAGTAACCCTCTAGGGGAGGGATCAACACCCCCACTTGCCAGATGAGGCACTGAGGCCCTGAGACATGAGGAGACATGTCTGAGGTGACCCAGTTAGTAAGTGCCAGGCCAGGCTGGAGCCCGTAGGAAGGTCCACGAGGAGCAAAAGGAAACAGACATGGGGGCTGGCGTGCCCTGCTGGGCAGGTTCCCAGGCCGACGCCAGCTGTTTCCCAAGGGCCTCAGACGTCGGCAAATGCTGAAGGACCCTCTGAAATATCGTCCTTTGCTCTTGAACTGCCACCCCACCCCCACCCCCCCAAGCCTCTGCCATTGGTGAGCTGGGCTATTCTCAGATCACTGTGTCTTTCCCCTAGGTGTTCTTCTGAGCGGGCATCCTGGCCAGGCTCAAGGACATGTGGGACGAATGCCCCACCAAGATCACGACCACATTGTAGCGTCGGCTCCGCGGTTTCCTCGTGAGGGTCGAATTCAAGAAGATGCTGGAACGAAGGTAGCACCAAGGGGGTGGGCCCACTGAAGCCTCAGCAGTCACATGGAGCAGCTGGGACCCCCTCCCACACACGGTGGTCAGCCCCACCAGTGACACCGGGGGCAGCGAGGAGGGAGGCTGACAGTGTCTCTGCTGGCCTGAAGAACCCTCAGGAGAAACTTGTCTTCCCACAGTCCTGGAGCTCAGGGGCCTGAAGTGACGGTCTTGGCAGGCAGGCTCCTCCAAGGCCTGCAGAGGAGCCTCTCCTGCCTCTTGCAGTCCTGGGGGTCCAGGACACCCTTGGCCCATGGCTGCCACACTCCAGTCTCTGCCTCCGTCCTCATAGGGCCTGTACTCACATGTCTCCCTTCTTTCTCTAAGGACGCCAGTCCTCTGAGGCTAGCCACCCCCCACTCCAGGATGGGGGCTTCCCAGGTGGCACCAGTGGTGAACTCGCCTGCCAAAGCAAGAGATGTAAGAGACGCAGGTTCGATCCCTGGGTTGGGAAGATCCCCTGGAGGAGGAAATGGCAACCCGCTCCAGTATTCTTGCCTGGAGACTCCCACCGACTGAGGAGCCTGGAGGTTTAGAGTCCACAGGGTCGCACAGAGTCGGACGTGGCTGAAATGATGTGCACACACATATACACTCCAGTCTGACCTCACCTTAACCTCCGTCATTCCATCCGCAAAGACTCTATTTCTGAATACGGTCACAGTTGCAGGTTCTGGGAGGCAGGACTCCAGCGTATCTTTTAGGAGGGGACACAGTTCAACTCCTGACAGGGACCACCTAATACAAACCCTTCTCTTTACAATGGACAAGTCACTCACAGCCTTCTTCTTACTTGATCTAGATGATGACGCTGAGAGAGGGCTGTGGCAGCACCAGCAACCCCATTTTACAGATGTGGAAACTGAGATCAGAGGGTGGTTAAGGTACTGGGCCAAAGAGAGTCACAATCAGAACCCAAAAGTCTTCGTTCCAAATCCCTGCCCTCAGAATCGTGTTTTTCAGCCATCTCCCTAAAATGGTAATCTGAAAAAAGCTCTCGCAGCCCTGTGGTGGACTCTGGCCCTNCCCCCAAGCCTCTGCCATTGGTGAGCTGGGCTATTCTCAGATCACTGTGTCTTTCCCCTAGGTGTTCTTCTGAGCGGGCATCCTGGCCAGGCTCAAGGACATGTGGGACGAATGCCCCACCAAGATCACGACCACATTGTAGCGTCGGCTCCGCGGTTTCCTCGTGAGGGTCGAATTCAAGAAGATGCTGGAACGAAGGTAGCACCAAGGGGGTGGGCCCACTGAAGCCTCAGCAGTCACATGGAGCAGCTGGGACCCCCTCCCACACACGGTGGTCAGCCCCACCAGTGACACCGGGGGCAGCGAGGAGGGAGGCTGACAGTGTCTCTGCTGGCCTGAAGAACCCTCAGGAGAAACTTGTCTTCCCACAGTCCTGGAGCTCAGGGGCCTGAAGTGACGGTCTTGGCAGGCAGGCTCCTCCAAGGCCTGCAGAGGAGCCTCTCCTGCCTCTTGCAGTCCTGGGGGTCCAGGACACCCTTGGCCCATGGCTGCCACACTCCAGTCTCTGCCTCCGTCCTCATAGGGCCTGTACTCACATGTCTCCCTTCTTTCTCTAAGGACGCCAGTCCTCTGAGGCTAGCCACCCCCCACTCCAGGATGGGGGCTTCCCAGGTGGCACCAGTGGTGAACTCGCCTGCCAAAGCAAGAGATGTAAGAGACGCAGGTTCGATCCCTGGGTTGGGAAGATCCCCTGGAGGAGGAAATGGCAACCCGCTCCAGTATTCTTGCCTGGAGACTCCCACCGACTGAGGAGCCTGGAGGTTTAGAGTCCACAGGGTCGCACAGAGTCGGACGTGGCTGAAATGATGTGCACACACATATACACTCCAGTCTGACCTCACCTTAACCTCCGTCATTCCATCCGCAAAGACTCTATTTCTGAATACGGTCACAGTTGCAGGTTCTGGGAGGCAGGACTCCAGCGTATCTTTTAGGAGGGGACACAGTTCAACTCCTGACAGGGACCACCTAATACAAACCCTTCTCTTTACAATGGACAAGTCACTCACAGCCTTCTTCTTACTTGATCTAGATGATGACGCTGAGAGAGGGCTGTGGCAGCACCAGCAACCCCATTTTACAGATGTGGAAACTGAGATCAGAGGGTGGTTAAGGTACTGGGCCAAAGAGAGTCACAATCAGAACCCAAAAGTCTTCGTTCCAAATCCCTGCCCTCAGAATCGTGTTTTTCAGCCATCTCCCTAAAATGGTAATCTGAAAAAAGCTCTCGCAGCCCTGTGGTGGACTCTGGCCCTTTGTGGTCACAGTATAAGTAATAAAAACAGTAGTGAAGAAATAACAGTAGCGAAGTCTGGAAAGCCACTAGCAGGCCCCCTGTGACCCAGCCAAAGGCAGGGACACAGTTGGGGGCTAAGTGGTGGGACTCAGTGTCCAGAAGCCCCCACTAGATGACAGGTGAAAGAAGCTGTTCGGGGCCAGGAGGGCTGATTCCAGAGACTGCAGACCATGGGGTCTGAAGACTTAAATGGATTTCCAGTGAGGGAGTGGAAGGAGGGGTACTGCAGGAGGAAATAAGCTCAGCCCTAAGCTGACTGACAGGAGCTGATTCCACTGGGGAGGCTGGTCCCCTATCACCTTCCCCGCTGCAATGCCTGCATTTTAACCCCTGCAACCCTAGATTCTTTTTTGCAGAATGCACCTGAAGGTCATCCAGATGAACACACGCGAGTTCCTCCAGCTGCGTCCCTGGGGCTGGGGGAAGCTCTACATCAAGGTGAAGGCCTCGGGCCTCGGTTCCGGGCACAGGGGCCTCTTGCAGGTGGGAGGCCTCTTAGGGAGCTGCAGGAATGGTCTGGAAATGAGGGCGCCATGGAGGAAGAGTGCAGCCTCCTTTCAGACAGGGGTGGATTCCCCACTGAGAAAAATGATGGTGTGTCTTCCCAACTTTCAACTTATCCCTCAAAATAAAACCCTCTGAGGATGCAGAGAGTGCCCCCCAGATGTAGGCCTGGTGCTTAGTGCCTCACCCCCTGGCATGCTGAAGCCCCTTCAACCCCTTCAGTGACGCCCTCGGCTTTAGGGAACAGTGGAATCCCGTCTCTCCTTTCCCAGGCTGCTCTGAGGCAGTAAGGCTGAGTGAGTCAGCCAGGTGGTGAGGCTGCAGGTGCCCAAGCAACCAGGCCACTCTCAACCAATGCAGGAGTCCACGAGCCATCTACTACATGCGGGTCATGGCGGGTCAGGTCATGTGGGGGCCTGGCATCCCGCCTAGGGCCCCCTGTTATGAGGAAGCACGTCCCCGACACTGGGGACAGGGCTGCTGCATTCAGGAGGCCGGAGGACAGGGCTGTCTTGAGGGGCAGGGTATTCTTGGCAACTACGTGGAAGGGTGGACAGGCCACAGGTCATCTTTGGGGGTCCTGAGCCCCCCACAGCTCATGCAGAAGCTTCTTTCTCCTCCCCGTAGGAAAGGACTTTCTAATAATTGGTGCTGACCACAAGTAGAAAGGGGGGGTGGGGGTGG